>MDKI01138592.1:0-48170 GCA_005239505.1 Nicotiana paniculata
CCTCTTCCTGAGTTTGCCAACCCAGATTGAGGATTTTCCATGGTGATGGTGTTATTGGGGGTGTGGCGTCGGCGGTGTAGGTAATGCTGCCGGTAATCCTCTCGCAAATTCTTCAAAGCTTGGCTCACATACTCTGCAATCATTTGCTTTACACGATCTTGTTCTACAGTTTGATCATTATCCCCATTGTTGTTATTGGATCTTTCTAGGGATTGTTCCCTCGAACCACGTGGGGTTCCTGAAGGCGATGGAAGTAGGGTTCCACTCCTTTGCTGGTTGTTGTCGTTGGGGTTTGATATTATTCAGAGGATATCACTTGAAAAGTAAACAAAGATTATCAGATTCCCGGTAACGGAACCAATTTGTTTAACCAAAGTATTAGACCCTTTGACTAAAGCTTATTTTTAAGATGAATACGGGTTACTGATAATCAAGGTAATGGAGAAAAATGAATAATAGATAATATTGCAGAAATATAAAAAATCGAAGTTGATTGTATTCGAGAATCAGATGCCTTTACAAGTTGTATTCCCATCCCTTATATAGGAGATTCTTATAACGTACGACTCTTGCTATGGTTACTCATCAATGACTAATTATGACAGTAATGAGGCGTTACAAAGGATAATGGTAATGGGTTCGATTACATAACGTTCGAGTAATCAATTGTGGGTCATTGAATCTGCCCGTAGCTTTGTCTAGATTTATTTTGACCGTGCCTCTCTCCCGTTTTGATCAAGTTGAGTTTCCCGTGACTGATAAGTTTGTGGGTTTACTGAACCGTGCCTCTTTGTACCGTACCTCTTCAAAGAATCACATCCAGCTGTCGCGTTTTCCTGTGTCCACGTGACTCGCTGAATTGTCAAAAGCTGGCTTACGTGTGAAACTCTTTTTTACCAATACAATCACCACGACTTCAAACTCTCCGTGGATCATCTTTCTCGAGCTGCCTTCATTATCAACACTTATCCAGTACTGAACCACCGCACCTAACGGTCTCTGCCAACCACATTCTTCAATACGTCTTCACAATACTCTGGCCCCATGCACCCGAAGAAACGATGGCACCGATAGGATTAACACATTCCATTCGATCAATGACGATGATATCACATCGCAGGTGAATATCCCACCTTACTTGAAAACACCAAGTCTTACTGCTTTAACAATCCAAAACCTGACCATTTATAGTTCAATTTCCTTCCTCCCGTCGGAATCAAAATATTGAAATCTCGAAATCAGACTCTGAGAAGACCTCCCTTCAAGCCATTCATCACCCCCAACATATGGGAAAACATTCTCTTATCATATCGATATCGCGCGATAACCAATCGTAAGCATCATCACTACCTGAGCATAGCCTCGCAAGCTCTTAGCAACACAACTACTGAGCTGAAATAACATATTCAAAATAACCTACGGACATCCGAATTCACTTTCGATCGCGCTCCCAACTCCAGAATCACCATACGAAGCTATTCTCATGCTTAGAAATCTGCAACATACATCAATATCAATGAAATGCGCTCCAAGCCAAACTTAAGAAATTTCTTAAAAATTGCTGACTTCTACAATATGCACCTAAACGCCCCCGGGCTATTCAAATCCCGATCCGAACGTACGCCCAAGTCTGAAATCATCATACAAACCTGATAGAACCTTCAGATCCTGATTCCGAGGTCGTTTACTCAAAGTTTCAATCTTAGTCAATTTTTCCAACTTAAGGCTTCTGAAATGAGAATTTTCTTTCCAAATCAACTCTAAACTTTTCGAAACTCGATTCTGACCACGCCTAAAAGTCATAATACCTGAAATGAGGCTGCTCATGGTCTCAAACTGCTGAACGACGCGCTGGAGCTCAAAACGACCGGTCGGGTCGTTACATTCTCCCCCCCTTAAATAGACGTTCATCCTACAACGTGCTAAGAACTCCTCTGGAGTTATCTAAAATCACTATTTAATATCTCGAGCAACTTCCCGTGCTACCACAACCCAGTTGAGTACATTAGCTTGATCAAATCTTAAGATTTCCTCTTTTATCCATATAATAAGCTCAAAATCCAGTTCCAACACCTGAAATTTTCGGCCAGGCCTAGTCCCAATATATAAACACCGTATCAACTACCACACGACATAACAAAACATGACTACATAACTTTGCTGAATTAGCACCATACACCGCGTAATTCATCATCTAGCCACCATGACATTCCATGAACCTTAACAGCCAAAATTCTACGAGTCCGATGCTCCCAATGCACCTTATAATATATATACACACATCCTGATATAATGCTGACAATACCACCACAATGGACGAGATGGGTAGAAGTTCATAATCAATTGCCGAGTTAACAAATCATTGAATATCCCATCTTGACTAGAATCATCACCTCATTATGAACCGAATAATGGTATTGTCCTTTAATATGCTTCACAAAATCTTATCGCACTATATCCCTGATCCAAAAATCTCGTTTCACCCAGTACGAACTGCTCAAACAACAAATCACCCCAAACATGACCAACAGTCTCACACGATGCCACAATGCGCCAATAGGCCACAACTCGAACGTGATAATATAAGAAATTAGAATGTACTACTCAACTCACGCAACTAATATGAACTTTCCTCAGACAATAGGAAGTAAATAATAAGAAAAATAAATATAGGAACCTTACTCATCATCACACTGTTGCGGCGTGCAACCTGATCCAGGTAACAAGCCCGTGGCGGCGTGCCACCCGATCCAAATAACATAACCGTGGCGGCGTGACACCCAATCCAAATAACATAACCATGGCGGCGTGCCACCCGATCCAAATAACATAAAATTCACGTAAGAAGACACACACTGAGCTAAATTGCTCACTACCACAAATATCGAACATTGGTCACAAGCACGCTAAGTGCACAATACCATCCTGGGGAGAATGATAAAGACATATGCTCACAAAACGCAAGCACAACTGAGGTGCGATACATATATATACTCTGGATCTCAAGAGCTATCCCGCTCACATAACATCCCCACTACGCGGACCCTTAACACATGAGAAATTATCAAGCCGTTCCACAACTCACACGGCAAAATCATATTATCACATGAATTTGACGAAGATGGAACAACATATGTTGTTCTAATACCTTTCCATGAAAAGTGCTCTACTGAAATGAACATTCCTGGCTCATATGGAGCCCATAATCATATTTAAATCCATCCACAAACATCGAGTCTACCTTGCTCGCACCAAACTAAGCTAATAGCTTTACCTGGGTCCATATAACCCACTTCCTCTCATAACACGCAAGAACAACCATCATAGCCGGGACAAACACCCCATAATCCACAACCAAATGAACCAAACGCCTTCCAGGCATAAATTCTCAAATAAGCAATATTACACTTCTTTATACCCAGTCCAAATCTTTAATCCATTAAGTGACTACATGTCACGCTTATACAATCTTCCCGTGGTCACTCTCCCAGGACCTTCCACACAAGGTAGCAAGTCTGCACATCCACCACTGGCCACACTAACACTGTAAAATAAATCAAGAACCCATAACCAGGGTACAAAGCCTCTTTCACTGAATATCGATCTCAGGTGATACTGAAGATAACACTATCTTACTCTGAACTTCCAAATTCTTTTTTCTTGCTCATCCGAGCTCATGACATTCTTGTTAACACCGAACCGCAATCTCGATTTTTACTTCCAGTTACATACTGCTTACTGCACCTAACATGCCAATATGAGATAGCAAAAGAATTCCATCATAACTTCTGAACCACCAATAGGGTGAACACTTCATCATATAGAAACCTTTTTACTTAACTCAATTCAAGAGTGTCATCACAACACACGATTAAATTCCCACAATCATAATACATGCAAATCCTTACGTAGTGGTCTGGACCACCATAACCCTTTTGGGATCCGCGTACACCTGACAGGACATAGCACTCGAATGCTACCACATGAAATCTATTACGACGGTTGAAAAGCCCTGCACATACCGGCCCAACCACATGCATAAATTAACTACATCGAAGGAACTGATCATTATCGTACCTGTGTCATTTCAACCATGGCTAATCTATCTATCTTCTTTTAATCATTCTTAACTGCCTCAGAAATAATAGTAACCACATTTAACTCATAGCAACTCAATCCTCGCTCATCCCGAGTGGCCTTGATTCACGAGACCATGTTGTCTCAGTCTCACAACCCGTCTCATACCCTCCTGAAAATCTTGCTACGACCCGGAGTTTACTTCTCTCACTTTCCCAATACTATCCTGCACGGTGAAACATATCATAGAACACTCCAACCATTTTCCTCCCTCTTCAATTACACTGCAAAAGCTCCATTCTTACTTATACTGCTGCCTGAAACCCTTAAATGCCGCATTCTTACTTTTGAACTCATTAGGACCGCTATTGAGAGCTACCCACTCTGACTGACCCCGAATACAATCAACTCCCCCACTTACCCCGAAGCTACTCCTTGAACCACTCTAGACCCTGCTGGGATCCTTTTTCCTTGTTAGCATGAGCTTGCTCAACTAATCTGTCTAATTCTTCCAAATTCTCTTGTTAGCACTCCCTAAATACTCAAATTCTGTAGCACCATTCACACGCCCTGCCTCATACCGAACAACAACTAGAATCCCTCACAGAAACTTGCCAACCACACGACCGCTAACCTACTCACAGGAGGTAACCCACCTATGTACATCACCAACTGACACCTCCCAACGACTTCATATTGCACTATCTCTACGGCATCAATACCCCATCCTACGCCCTTCTTCATTTACCAACTTTACTAGTCCGTCCGCTTTTCATGGACATCTACGAAATGCGCTACAATACCTTCTAATTCACCACTATGTTGCCGCTCCCCCACTTTGCGACTGCTTGACTTCCGCTTCTTACACCTGTCCTCCTAGAAATGGAACCACCGCCTAGCCTCAATTGAATGTCATTCTCTACAGCTCTTAAACCAGCAGATCACCACGACTTTAAACTCTCTGAAGATCATCTTTCTCGAGCTGCCTTCATTATCAACACTTATCCAGTACTGAACCACCGCACCTCACGGTCTCTGCCAACTACATTCTTCAATACTTCTTCACAATAATCTGGCCACATGCACCCGAAGAAACCATGGCACCGACAGGAATAACACATTCCATTCGATCAATGACGATGATATCACATCACAGGTGAATATCCCACCTTACTTGTAAACACCAAGTCTTACAGCTTTATCAATCCAAAACCAGACCATTTATAGTTTAATTTCCTTCCTCCCGCCGGAATCTAAATACTGAAATCTCGAAATCAGACTCTGAGAAGACCTCCCTTCAAGCCATTCATCACACCCAACATATGGGCATCGCGCGATAACCAATCGTAAGCATCATCACTACCTAAGCATAGCCTCGCAGGCTCTTAGCAACACAACTACTGAGCTGAAACAACATATTATCCTTTTGCAGGGCAATAACAACAGCCCCAACCACTTACGCGAGGAAAACATCACGCACCCTATCCGTAGCACCATTTCAATTCCACGATTCATAGCAAGCGCTTCGCGACGCGTAAGATTGAGTAAGAAGAAACATAGGCATAAGACTTAAAGGAATCGAATCGCACGATAAGGAATCAAGAAGGGAAGTACTCCTAACAGCCCTATAGCCTCTCAAAAATAAGTACAGACGTCTCCGTACCGATCCGTAAGACTCTACTAGACTTGCTCATGACTCGTGAAACCTAAGGGAACCTAGAGCTCTGATACCAAGTTGTCAAGATCCGAAATCTATTAAGGTCGTGATGACGCCGGACACCGCCGTCAGGTAAGCAAAACATTAATTAGTTGATGTAATTTCCTGTTTTAACATTTTTTGAAAATTGTTACCTTTCACTTACAAGTCATAAAAATGAATAAAAATTTATCAAATAAATACGACAGGTAAACTATTCCATTTATTAAGTTAAGTCCCAAACACATCCCAGAACCCGGTGACACAAGTACATGAGAAAATTCTAAGAATTTCAAAAATATTACAAAGCTTGTCCGAAATACAAATTGGACAAGGAATTTAAAATGGAAATAAATACAATATGAGGGAGACTCTGTCAGCTGCGGATCGCCTCCTGATGAATGAAGCTTGCCTAAGTCTCCAAACCAGCCACGTCTCTAGGAAAGTACATGTGCAATAAAAATGCACAACAAATGTAGCTTGAGTACGAAAACAATGTATACTCAGTAAGTCTCCCGCCTTACCTCAAAGAGGTAGTTACGAGAGGTCGAATTAGACACTTGCTAGAGGTAAATTTAGTATATTCAAGTGAGACACTAAGCATGAATTCCATAGACAATTTAATAAAATCAGGAATAAATAATATCAAATCCTTCCACATTTAACATTTTAAATCTTCGTCATTTTAGATGACAATTTACATCATAATCTGGGATAAGAAACATCAGACTTATTTCACATTTTACATCTCAATTATCCTTCCTCATAACTGGCCATTAAAATTTCCTCAGGTCGATAAACATGTATAAATCACAGTAATACGCAGTAAATATCATGTGCAAGCAATGTCGATGGTCGACGGCCCGAACCAACACAAACATAAACTGTACACTGCCAAGGGTCGAACGGCCCAAACTATATATGCATCTATTTTCCCCGCTCGCGATTCAATCATGTGACGCGGTCAACATAAAAATAATAAGGCTAACCTGCTCACGAATCATACCTGCGACATAGGTGCTCATATGTACACGTATTCACACAATAGATCCGCATTTTATTCAAGAAAACAGTTTCTCGGGAAATGATAAAATCCTCTTAAAGGAACACGAAAAATAGCATTTAAATCTTCATTTTGAGACTCATTTTCCAAGTTTAATAATATTCAATAATACAACATTATCAGGAATACAATTATCCACGGAGGAATCAATTCTCTTTCTAGATGATTAAGAAAATGAACTCTAATCTTCTTAGATATTTAATTACTATTTTGATCATATTAGCGGTTTAATATTAGTGGCAAGATCACAAGTACAAAAAGTAAGGCATGCTAGTGGGTCCTAGACTACCCGGACATGGCATAATAGTAGCTACGCAGGGACTCCCGTCACCTCGTGCGTACGCAGCCCCCACAGATAGTAGCACATACTTAATTAGTTTACCTAAGGGGACAATTCCCCCTCACAAAATTAGAAAGGAGACTTACCTCGCTCCGAAATTTCATAACCGGCTTCCAAGCCCTTCCGACGACTCCAATGGATGCACAACGCCCCAAAACAACCAAATAACGGCCAAAGAAATGAAAATTCACTCTAATACTCGTAACAAATTCAAATTATAAAATTTCGCAACTCCGCTCAATGAATTGACCAAAATTCCCTCGGGCCCACTTGCCCGGATTCCAAAATTTCTCGAAGATATACCCTACCCATAGCCTTACTAACTCAAATATACAATTTACCCTTAATTTCATGCTCAAATTCGTGGTAGAAATCCAAAATACTATTTCTAGGTTTTCTTTAATATTTTCCCAGTTTTTCAACAATTTTTCATGTCTAATCCACGCATATAACTTGTATTTATCTTAAAAACATCAAGAAATTGCTTACCTAGCAATGCATGATGAAAATCCTCTCTTGAAGCCCCTCAAAATCGCCCCACACCAAAAGAAAATGGGAGAAATGAGCGAAGAATCCCGGAAAAAAATAACACACTGCCTAGGCGAACCTTCTGTGCGATCGCACAACATCAACCGCGATCGCAAAAGCAAAATCCTAGATGCCTCCCAGCACACCCTGTGTGATCGCACATTCACATCTCCGGTCGCACAAGCCAAAACCTGCAGCCTCATTTTTCTTCTGTGCGATCGCGCAACTACACCTGCGATCGCATAGACCAATGCAGCAACCCCCAAAATCCTCCTCTGTGCGATTGCATACCTCCAAGTGCGATTGCACAAGCCAAAATTCCAGCCGCTCAAATTCCTTCTCCATGATCGCACAACTACGGATGTGATCGCGCTGAACCCTCAAAACAAAAGAGAACAGCAGCACAAAACACTTGAAGACAACCCGGAACCACCCCGAAACACACCCGAGGCCCTCGGGACCCCGTCCAATCACATGTCTCAGTCCCATAACATCCCACGGCCTATATCGGCACCTCAATCACATCAAACAATGCCAAAATCACGAATCACACTCAAATTCAAACTTTATGAACTTTGAAATTTTGAACTTCCACATCTGATGTTGAAACCTATCAAATCACGTCTGATTGACCCCAAATTTTGCACATAAGTCATATTCGACATTACGGACCTGCTCCAACTTCTGGAATCGCATTCCGACCCTGATATCGAAATTTTCACTTCCGGTCGGATTTTTCAAAAACCTTCAAATTCCTATCTTTAGCCAAAGGACTTCAAAATAACCTACGGACATCCGAATTCACTTTCGATCGCGCTCCCAACTCCAGAATCACCATACGAAGATATTCTTAGGCTCAAAAATCCCAAACAAACATCAATATCACTGAAATGCGCTCCAAGCCAAAATTAGGAAATTTCTTCAAAATTGTTGACTTCCACAATATGCGCCGAAACGCTCCCGGATTATCCAAATCTTGATCCGGACATACGCCCAAGTCTGAAATCATCATACAAACCTGCTAGAATCCTCTAATCCTGATTCCGAGGTCGTTTACTCAAAGTTTCAATCTTAGTCGATTTCTCCAACTTAATGCTTCTAAAAATGAGAATTTTATATCCAAATCAACTCTAAACTTTCTGAAACTCGATTCCGACCACGCCTACAAGTCATAATGCCTGAAATGAGGCTGATCATGGTCACAAACTGCTGAACGACGCGCTGGAGCTCAAAACGACCGGTCGGGTCGTTACACTATGGCTCGTAGAAGCGAGACCGCTGGTGCGGTCCACGTGCCGTAAGTGCGAAAATGAGTGGAGGCTGTGAGGTGTTTTAAAAACGGGACTTAGGCTTATTTAGGGTCATTTATCATATCCTTAGGCGATTTAGGAGCTTCCAAAGAGGGGATTTCAACTTAACATTCGAGAGGTAAGTTATCCCTACTTGTTGTGAGTTTAATACTTGATTTTTGGGTAGATTAATATATAAAGATTAGTGAAAACTATGGGTTTAGGGTAAAACCTAGGGTTTGGATAAAAATGGGATTTGACCACGAAATTTGTTATGGAATCTAGTAAAAATCATATATTATTGATCCTTCGGTTATGGGTAACAACTTTCTTTAAGAATTTCCGAAATCAGAGCATGTGGGCCCGGGGGTGAATTTTAGGAATCTTGCAAATTGGCTTGGGTAATCACTTAAATGGTGAAATTATGAACTTTTGAGCGTAGATTGACTAGTTTATGTAATGTTTGGCTAGTTTCGAGTTGTTGGGCGTCACATTTGGAGGTTTGAGCGCATTCTTGAATCGAGAAGTAGGCTTGATACGAGGTAAGTCTCCTTTCTAACCTTGTAAGAGGGAACCTTCCAACTAGGTTAAATAATTGATCATGTGAAAAATTATGGGAAACTACGTATGTACTAGGTGACGAGGGTCCGGGCGTAGTGACTATTCCTGCTATTTCCAGGTAGTCTAGGCTTACATCATGCCTTGTGAACATTGTTAATTGCTTTATATGCGCTATCATCATTGAGTGAAAGTTTATATCATTATCTTAATAATTTAAAGGTTTCAAGTAAGTCATTAATTTGAAAAATGAATTGAGAAGAATGTGGTATGTTTATGTGAAACCGCTTCGCAAATATATTCCGCGAGCGGGGTGATTTCTTCCACTACTCTCATGGGAGCAGGCCGTTCGCCTTAGCAGATTAATAGATGCATCTATGGTTCACGTTGTTCGACCCTTCGGCAGTGCACATTTACTTTTCTGTTGGACCGGGCCGTACGTCCTCGGCATATTATGCGCATGCTAATTGCTTGGTATTTTCCTGTGATTGTGAAAACCGTTAAAAATGCCGTGAAGTATAAAGTAGTAATCTGTTTGATAGGAATTGACACATAAAAGTACCTGTGAAAAGATTTGTCATTTCTTGTTCTTATTGTTATTCATCTTCAATACTCATGCTTAGACTTATATTTAGATAAATTGTTCCTAGTAAGTGTCAAGTCGACCTCTCGTCACTACTTCTTATAGATTAGACTGGATACTTACTAGGTACATAATGTTTATGTACTAATGCTACGCTTCTGTACTTAATTGTACAGGTTCTGAGGCAGGTGCATTTTGTTATCAGTCCGGAGCTCGTTCTTGACTTCACGAGATCAGAGATTCCACGTTGAGCTGATTCTCTTGATGTCATTTAGCAGGACGTTGGAGTCTTTCCCTTTTGTTATTCTGTTTATATCCTCTCAGAAAATAGGATAGACGTGTTCTTTTGATTCCTTCTACTAGATGAATGTATACTTGTGACACTAGTTCCTGGCACACACATTGGTAGACTATTCTTTTGGAAATGTAACTATTTAAATTTAACGTCTTAATCACTGCAAGTAAATTTGCCTTTGATATTTGTCATTTCTCATGCTTGTTACAAAATCTCGAGTATTTTTAATAAATTTTTGTAAAATTAAATGGAACTCACTAGACTAATTGTGTTGGTTCGCCTAACATCGGCGTTGGGCGCCATCGTGACCTAGATTAAGATTTGGGTCGTGACAACATGGTATCAAAGCTCTAGGTTCACATAGGTCTCACAAGTTACGGGAAAACCCAATAGAGTCTTGCGAATCGGTATGGAGACGTCTGTATTTATCTTGAGGAGGCTATAGGGTGTTAGGAAATCTCTCTTTATTCATCTTCTGTCATGCAGTTGATAGTATATTTAATCTCATTTTTGTATTCGCTCACACATGGTAAGGACGCGCACAACCGACGTTCCAGACCCGTAGGGGCCGCTCCCCCATTGCTAGAGGCCGAGGCAGAGGCCGGGGAAGGGCACCGGCTCGAGGTAGGAGACGGGGGCGTCCTAGAGCTGCCCCAGTTGTACCACCAGCAGAGGACCCTATCGTTGAGGATCAGGGCGAGGTGCCCGTAGCAGATCCTTCCCCGGTGGTATTTCATGACAACGCCGGGCTTTCAGGAGGTCATGGGCCGTATGATGCAGTTCATGGACACTATGACCCAGGCTGGTTTATTTCCAGCGGACCCGGCCACATCTATGGAGGGAGGGGGAGCACAGACCCCTATTGCCCAGGCCCGAGGGCATGCAGGTATTGTTTATCAGACTCCAGGTACCCTGCCTGCGGGCGGAACCCAGCTAGTTACAACAGTAGCACCTAAGCCCCGACCAGTTGCGGATGGCAGTCTGCAGAAGTTATTAGACAAATGGTCTAGACTTCACCCTCCAGTCTTCGGGGGCGAGCGTCATGAGGATGCTTAGTATTTTATTGATAGGTGCAGGGAAAGACTACACAACATGAGGATACTAGAGTCTAATGGGGTTGACTTCACCACTTTCCAGCTAGAGGGCAGGGCCTGTAGATGGTGGAAATCTTATGTTCTTGGAAGGCCAGCGGATTCTCCTCCCGTCACCTGGGAGCATTTCACTCAGTTATTCCTGGACAGGTATATCCCTCCTTCTCAGAGGGAAGAACTGCGGTACCACTTCGAGCAGCTTGAGCAGGGTCAGATGTCAGTGACCAATAACAAGGCGGGGTTTTCTGAGTTGTCTCGTCATGCACTTATGATACTTCCAACTGACGTAGAGAGGGTGCAGAGATTTGTAGCAGGGTTGCACTCTGGTATTAGGGCCAACATGGCCCGAGAGGTGGAGATGGGGACTCCTTATCAGCTAGTAGTGGAGATCTCCCACAGGATTGAGGGCTATCGTTTGAGGGGTAGAGAGAAGGGGCAGCAGGATAAGAGTGCTTAGATTTATGGAGATTTTAGGGGTGCTCCGGTTAGGGGAAGAGGTCAGTTTGGGAGGGGCCATCCCAGCAGGCCCCAATATTCAGCACCACCACCACCACCTCCTCGAGGCGCTCCCGTGAGGCCTTACTTCAGTGACATGCCGAAGAGTTCTTATCGTCCACCGCTATTCAGGGTTCCTCCAGCGTGTGTTATAATCATTAGGGTTCTTCCAGCGCCTATCTCAGTGCCATGCCAGAGAGTTCATATCGTCCCCCAGCCATTCATGGTTCCTCCAGTGGGTATTCCGGCAACCATGGCCAATCTTCAGGGCAGTAGTCTATGGTGTCGAGAGGTTTTTACGAGTGTGGGGACCCAGGTCAAATGAAGAGGTTTTGCCCCAGGCTTCAGGATAAGGCAGTGCAGCCTGGCCATCATCTTATGATCTCAGCACCAGTAGTCCGGCACCTAGAGGTGGAGGACATGTGGGTAGAGGTCGTCATAGAGGTGGAGGCCAGAAAGGGGGAGCTCATCCAGCTTCTATTCAGTCGGGTGGAGGCTAGCCAACCGGCGCTCTAGCCCGATTCTATACTTTTTCGGCTAGACCAGATGCATTGGCCTCAGACGCCATTATCACAGGTATTGTCTCCATCTGCAGTATGGAGGCTTTAGTATTATTTGACCCAGAGTCTACCTATTCATATGTATCATCTCTATTTTCTCATTTCCTAGGTGTTCCTTGTGAGTCTTTGGGTACCCCTATTTATGTGTCCACTTATATGGGCGATTTAGTGGTTGTGGACCGGATGAATCGGTTCTGTGTGGTCACATTCTGTGGGTTCAAGTTCAAGGAGGACCTTTTGTTACTTGATATGACCGACTTTGAGGTCATCCTGGGCATGTACTAATTATCTCTTTATCATGCCATCTTAGATTGCCATTCCAAGATTGTTACATTATCCATGCCTGAGTTGCCGAGATTGGAGTGGATAGGTTCCTCAGTTAGTGCAGCTAGTCGGGTTATTTCTCTTCTGAAGGCTCAACGTATGGTCGAGATGGGTTGTTTGGCTTATCTCTCTTATGTGCGGGACACCACCGCAGAGTCTCCGATGATTGATTCGGTGCCAGTAGTTCGGGATTTCGCCAATATGTTTCCTTCTAACCTCCCAGGCATGCCGCCAAAGTGTGATATCGATTTTTGTATTGACTTGGATTCAGGCACCCAACCTATATCCATTCCACTGTACCGTATGACTCTGAAAGAATTGAGAAAATTGAAAGAACAACTTGATGAGTTTCTAGCTAAGGGGATTATCAGACCGAGTGTATTGCCTTTGGGTGCTCCAGTTGTATTTGTGAAGAAGAAGGATGGACTATGCGGATGTGTATTGACCCATCAGTTGAACTAAATTACCATAAAAAATAAGTACCCGTTTTCGCGCATCGATGATTTGTTTGACCAGTTTTAGGGTGCTAGGGTGTTTTGTAAGATTGACTTTAGATCGGGGTATCATCAGCTTAGGATTCGGGACTCAGATGTTCCGAAGACTGCCTTCCGTACTAGATATGGTCATTATGAGTTCCTGGTGATGTCCTTTGGCTTGACTAATGCCCCAACAGTGTTTATGGATTTGATGAACAGGGGTTTTAGGCCTTATATTGATTCCTTTATCATTGTCTTCATTGATTACATCTTGATCTTCTCACGTAGCCTGAGGGAGCACGAGCAGCATTTGAGGGTAGTGCTCTAGACCTTGCGGGAACAAAAGTTGTATGCTAACTTCTCCAAGTGTGAGTTTTGGTTAGATTCGGTAGCATTCTTGGGAAATGTGGTGTCCGGGGAGGGTATCAAGGTGGATCCTAAGAAGATTGAGGCAGTTCAGAGTTTTCCACGCCCTACTTCAGCGAACGAGATCAGGAGTTTCTTGGGATTGGCAGGTTGTTATCTTCAATTTGTGGAGGGTTTTTCATCCATTGAAGCCCCTCTTACTAGATTGACCCAGAAGGGTGTCCCATTCCGATGGTCCGACGAGTGTGAGGCGAGCTTTCAGAAGCTCAAATCAGCTTTGACCATAGCACCAGTTCTAGTGTTGCCTTCCGATTTAGAGATGTATACAGTTTATTGCGATGCTTCACGCATTGTCTTAGGATTTGTATTGATGCAGGAGGTAAGAGTTATTGCATATGCTTCACATCGTTTGAAGATTAATGAGAAGAACTACCTCGTGCACGAATTGGAGTTGGCAGCGATTGTTCATGCTCTTAAGATTTGGAGGCATTACTTGTATGGAGTGTCTTGTGACGTTTATACAGACCACTGCAGCTTGCAGCACCTGTTCAAGCAAATGAACCTTAATTTGAGGTAGCGTAGGTGGCTTGAGTTACTGAAGGATTATGTCATCACCATTCTTTATCATCGCGGCAAGGCAAATGTGGTTGCAGACGCCTTAAGCAGGAAGGCGGAGAGTATGGGTAGCTTGGCATTCATTTCAGCAGAGGAGAGGCCACTAACCCTGGACATTCAGTCCTTAGCTAACAGACTAGTGAGGCTGGTCATTTCAGAGCCCAGCCGAGTTCTTGCGCGTGTTGTTGCTCCGTCTTTATGATTAGGGATGGTCAAGGCTCGGCAGTTCGATGATCCACACTTGGCAGTTCTCAGAGAGATAGTACTACATGGTGGTGCCAAGGAGGTTTCTACTGGCGAGGATGGTATTCTGCGACTTCAGGGTCGCTTATCTGTTCCTAATGTTGATGGCTTGAGGGAGAGGATTCTAGAGGAGGCACACAGTTCATGGTATTCTATTCATCCAGGTGCTATGAAGATGTATCGTGACCTGAGGCAGCACTACTGGTGGCGGGGGATGAAGAAAGAAATAGTGGAGTATGTGGCTATATGTCTAAATTGCCAACAGTTTAAGTATAAGCAACAGAGGCCAGGAGGCCTACTCCAGCAGATGCATATACTTGAGTGGAAATGGGAGCGCATCACTATGGACTTTGTAGTTGGGTTTCCGCGGACCTTGCGGAAGTTTGATGCCATTTGGGTTATTGTCGACAGGTTGACCAAGACTGTGCACTTCGTTCCATTGGACACAACATATACTTCAAAGAGGTTGGCTCAGATCTACATTCGGGAGATAGTCCGGTTGCACAGTGTGCCTGTGTCCATCATATCAGATAGAGGTCCTCAGTTCACCTCGCATTTCTGGAGAGCCGTACAGAGTGAGTTGGGTTCCCGTGTAGAGCTCAACACATCATTTCATCCTCAGACCGACGGGCAGTCGGAGCGGACATTTTAGATATTGGAGGACATGCTCAGGGCATGTGTGATTGTCTTTGGAGGGCAGTGGGATCAGTTCTTGCCCGTGGCCGAGTTTGCGTACAATAACAACTACCAGTCCAGCATTGAGATGGCCCCATTTGAGGCTTTTTATGGTCGGCGATGTCGTTCTCCCATCAGGTGGTTTGAGCATGGCGAGGCTAAGCTATACGGTACTGTCTTAGTAAAGGATGCCTTAGAAAAGGTAAAGTTGATTCAGGAGAGGCTTCGCACGGCACAGGCGCATGATGTGTCATTCATGGTCGGCGAGAAAGTTCTCTTGAAAGTCTCATCTATGAAGGGTATTATGAGGTTCGGGAAGAAAGGAAAGTTGAGCCCAATGTTTATAGGTTTGCTTGAGGTGTTGAGGCAAGTTGGGGAGGTTTCTTATGAGCTTGCTTTACCTCCCAGCCTATCAGGTGTTCATCTAATTTTTCACGTATCTATGCGCCGGAGGTACCACGCTGACTTGTCTCATGTGTTAGACTTCAGTACCATTTAGCTAGATGAGAGGTTGGGCTACGAGGAGGAACCAGTTGCTATTATTGATAGGCAGGAGCGCCAGTTGAGGTCTAATAGGGTCTCCGCCATGAAAGTCCAGTGGAGGGGCCAACCAGCCGAGGAGGCGACTTGGAAGTCCGAGGAGGACATGCGGAGCAGATATCCACATTTGTTCATCACTCCAGGTATGATTCTAGACCCGTTCGAGGATGAAAATTTGTTTAAGATGTGGAGAATGTAACGAACCGACCGGTCATTTTTCTTTCTAGAACCACATGCTCCTAAATAAGACTATATGTACTTGCTTTTACTGGTTTACGACTTGCAGGGATGATTGGTTCAGGATTTGGAAGAGTTTGGGTTGGAATTGGAACACTTAGTTCCTTAAGGTTGGCCTTAAAGGCCACGTTTGACTTCGATCAACATTTTTAGTAAACGACCTCATAATCGGGATTTGAAGGTTCCAATAGGTTCGTATGATGATTCTAGACTTGGGCGTATGTTCGGAATGAGTTGTGGATGATTGGGCGGCGTTTCTGCACCAAATAGTGAAATAACATTCTTGAAGTTTTATAATTGAGTTGGAACATGTTTTGAGGATATCGAGGTCAAAACGGAATTCCAAGACCGGGAATAGTTTTGTAGTGTCATTTATGACTTGTTCGCAAAATTTGGTATCGTTCCAAGTAGTATAAGTACGTTTCAGCGTGTTCGAAGTGAATTTAAGAACTTAAAGTTCATAAGTTGAATTTAGTTGGTTTTCGAGTATGATTCTTAGATTTAATGCTGTTTCGGGCGCTCTGAAAGTTTGAGTGAGTCCGTTTTATGATTTAGAACTTGTTAATATATTCGTACGGGGCCTCGGGGGACCCAGACGTCATTCAAACATCGCTCGAGGCGAGTCCCAGCTCAAGTGAGCTGCTGGTGCACCAGTTCTAGTGCGACTGCACCTGCGTTTGGCCAGCCGCATGTGCCAAACCACAGAAGCGGTCGAAGCCTCGCAGGTGCGCCCTTTGAGCAGATGCCAGGATCCGCAGATGTGGCCCCCCTTTCGCAGGTGCGATGCCCTGCCATCCTTCCTCCTTCCACAGATGCGGACTATGGCCCGCAGAAGTGAGACCGCAGGTGCGGTCCACGCATCGCAGGTGCGAAAATGACTTGAGGCAGTGAGGTGTTTTAAAAATAGGACTTAGGCTTATTTGGGGTCATTTATCATATCCTTGGGCAATTTAGGAGCTTCCAAAGAGGGGATTTCAACTTAACATTTGAGAGGTAAGTTATTCCTACTTATTGTGAGTTTAATACTTGATTTTTGGGTAGATTAATACATAAAGATTAATGAGAATTATGGGTTTAGGGTAAAACCTAGGGTTTTGATAAAAATGGGATTTGACCACGAAATTTGTTATGGAATCTAGTAAAAATCATATATTATTGATCCTTAGGTTATGTGTAACAACTTTCTTTAATAATTTCTGAAATCCGAGCATGTGGGCTCGGGGGTGAATTTTAGGAATCTTGCAAATTGGCTTGGGTAATCACTTAAATAGTGGAATTATGAACTTTTGAGCGTAGATTGACTAGTTTATGTAATGTTTGGCTAGTTTTGAGTTGTTGGGCTTCACATTTGGAGGTTTGAGCGCATTCTTGAATCGGGAAATAGGCTTGATACGAGGTAAGTCTCCTTTCTAACCTCGTAAGAGGGAACCTTCCCCTAGGTGAAATAATTGATCATGTGAAAAATTTTGGGGGACTACATATGTACTAGGTGACAAGGTTCTGTGCGTTGTGACTATTCCTGCTATGTCCGGGTAGTTTATGCTCACACCATGCCTTGTGAACATTCTTAATTGATTTATATGCGCTATCATCTTTGAGTGAAAGTTTATATCAATATCTTAAGAATTTAAATGTTTCAAGTAAGTATTAATTTGAAAAATTAATTGAGAAGAATGTGTTATGTTTATAGCCTTATATTTAGATAAATTGTTTTGGCCTAGCAAGTGTCAAGTCGACCTCTCGTCACTGCTTCTTCGAGATTAGACTGGATACTTACTGGATACATAATGTTTATGTACTCATGCTACGCTTCTGTACTTAATTGTACAGGTTTTGAGGCAGGTGCATCTGGTTATAAGTCTGAAGCTCCTTCTTGACTTCACGAGATCAGAGATTCCACGGTAAGCTGCTTCTCTTGATGCCATTCAGCAGCACGTTAGAGTCTTTCCCTTCTGTTATTCTGTCTATATCCTCTCAGACAGTTGGATAGACGTATTCTTTTGATTCCTTCTACTAGATGCATGTATACTTGCGACACTAGTTCCTGGCACACACATTGGTAGAGTATTCTTTTGGAAATGTAACTATTTATATTTAACGTCTTGATCATTGCAAGTAAATTTGCCTTTGATATTTGTCATTTTCTCATGTTTGTGACAGAATCTCGAGTATTGTTAATAAAGTTTTATAAAATTAAATGGAACTCACTAGACTAATTGTGTTGGTTCGCCTAACATCGGCGTTGGGTGCCATCGCGACCTAGATTAAGATTTGGTTCGTGACATTTATAAATATATGCATTCCCTCGAAAAAAGTTTTCAAATCATAATTAGCGTTTCAATTAAAAGATTGAGTTAAACCCTTTTTTCTTTTGAGATAAAAGTCTCTTTATATGAAAGTGGTATATCTCTAGTTTGTCTGTGGAAATCGTTTTTAAAAGAAAAATAATTAGAATATTACAGAATTCATTGTAGAGAAAAAGTAACACACGCCCAAGTGTCTTTTTAGTGTGATTAAAGATATGTGTATGTGTAAGGTAATTGAGCTTTAGAGAACCTCTAGTTTATCTCAGAAGCAAATTATGTAGTAAAGATTAAAGCATACAGATTATGAATATAACCCATCTTAAGTCATATAACATTGATACAAATGGCCAAGCTTCTCCAAGCTGAAAAGTAATTTTTTTTTTAAAAAGGTGCTTTTTTCAAAGTTGAAGTATTTGACCAAGCTTTTGAAATAAAAAAAAATAAAAAAAAACAGTAATGATTGTCGAACCGATGCTTTCACTAGATTGGTTTTACCAATTCACTAATGATGCATAGTCAAATGACACTAAGTCACTTAGAAAATTGCACTTAACTGAGTTATTTATACGAAGGCCCCTAAGTTCGAATTTATACTCATAGAATATATGTGTAACTCTCCATTTCCAGCATACTCGAAGTTCATGGTTGTTCGAGACTTTTACCTATCCTTTTTTCAAAATTAGAGAAAAATACTTCACATTAAATTCCTTAAGATTGTTGGTAAGCTGTATTCGAAACCAGAAATTCAGATAAAGAAAGAAACATTAGTTCGATAAACAAAACGTTCAACATTCCTATTCATCTTGCCTTGTCTTGGGCACCGCAATGGACTGATTATCCTATATATAATATCTACTCTAAAGATTAAGAGGATAGAGGGTCTCCCTTCCATAGATTCGATTGGTATTGAAGCTAGTAATTCTGAGCCCACTGAATTCACAGTGTGCTCTTAAGGAATTTAATCCCCTCACTATTGCCCAAAGTTATGGATTAATTCCTCCCAAGATATAACGGAATAACTATTCTGTGATAGCGGCGCTATAAATCACAGAACTTCAACGAACTCAAAAAATAGAGAAAATCACGCTTGACACTTATATTTATTTGGAAAATAATGTGACAATTTAAAAAAGAGGGGAGAAGTTTACAGATTTTCCATCTATAAAAATTAAGGTCAAGCCTCTAGATTTATAGACAAAGGAAGGGTGATATGGGGAGGTGAAATCCAAAAGGTGCCTCTTCCATTTCTCATTTACACCCTTTAAAGAAAAAAACGCAACGCATAACTATCTAGGGACATTGAGAATTGGAGAAGAGCATTCCGCAATTGGTGAGGGCATCCACAAATAGAGAGATCAATAATCAAGTGCATAGTTCTTCAATAAAGGAGTGATCAATGGAGTTCTTCTCGGAGATCAACCCGTAACAACAAATTACCGCTAGACGTTCTTGGCCATTAAATACATCACAAGGAAGTGTGCGTCGTCCTAAATTCGAGAAAGACGCTCCTAAAGCCCTTGAATCACGGAGATTTTTAGAGAGGAGAATCAAGGGGTACATACAATTGTACTCACAAATATTTATCAATAAAATCTATTTGTTCTTCATATTATTTTTGTTGCAGTTTATTTTTCATACTACGGAAATTTATTGCGAACACAATCATATAAAATAGTAATTGTGAATAATAAAATAATTAAGCAATAAAGTAAATGGCATCATGAATTTTTATATTAGTTCAGAGCTAATGTGGTATCCTAATTCAGTCCCCTTGGATTGCAAGAAGGTTATTTATTGAGCTCTTCATATTTTGGGATTATTACAACTTTTGTCATTTTAAGCGTTCACCACCAACGTTTACAAGAATGATTTTCACTCGCTCAATGATAACGAACAAGGGATGGTTTAATCACTCTCATGAACAACGTACACCGTTGGTTTTCATTCGCTCACCAACAATGTGTTAATATGAGTTTCAATGATGAAAAAATAATATATCATGTTTGATGCAGTGAAACGACCCAGCCGGTCGTTCCGAGAGTTTAGCCTTGTTTTCCCTATTTCTGCTTCATTCTTGTATGGTTCAGCTCTTTTGTGTTGCGTTGGGTTGATTGGTTCGGGTTCGGAGTGGTTGTGGAGAGAAATCAGATACTTAGTCTCTTAAGTTGGTGATTTAGTTGGAAAAGTCAATCGGAAGTTGACTTATAGGTAAATGTTCTTGGAATGTCCTTTTTATTGCTCGGATAGCTTCATTATATGATTTGGGACTTAGGTTGCCTTTGCAAATTTTCACTCATTTCTTCACCATTGTTGACGGATTTTGGAGCTTAAAGCTGGGATTTCAAGGGGAATTAAGTGTATTCAGTGAGGTAAGCTACTTGGACCTTGTATCTTGTGTTTATGACAATTATTCCATTCTTTAATCATGTTTTAGTGGAGAAACTTGGGAGATTAGGGCTTGAAATTGGAGAGTATAAATTGGGGACTTGGGGGGCCATTTGGTGTCCGATTTTGATGTATTTGGTATGTATGAACTCGTGAGAGCGTAAGGATTCTAGTTTTGTGATTTATCAGAATCCGAGACATGGGCTCGGGGGTCGGGTTTGGCCAGTTTCAGGATTTTTTATGTAAATTGGTTATTTTCGAGTGGGCTTTGTCCTTTTAGCATATTTTGATGATATGAATCTGTTTTGAATAGATTCGAGGCACGTTGAGGCCGAGTCGAGGGGAAAAGGAATCGCGGTGTAGTTTTTCATCCTGTTTGAGGTAAGTAACGATTGTAAATCTGGACCTGAGGGTATGAAACCCCGGTATTTCGTATCATTTTGATAAATAAGGTGACGCACATGCTAGGTGACAGGTGTGTGGGCGGGCATCCATAGGGATTGTGACTTGGTCCGTCCCGTAGCTACTATTAAGCCGCATATTTGATTTGAAATCATATGGCATTCCGTATTTATGAGATTTATACTATATTTTGGGTTGTATGCCATGTTTGGGGCCTTGTGCCGGCCTGTTTGGACCCTCATGGGTGTTTTATTACTATTCTCACACCGTTTTTGATAGAAAATATAATCTCAGTCATGATTTATACTTGTTCATTATTCATTCATGTTTATCACCCTGTTTTCAAAAAAATAAAAGATATTTTTGGGCAGATTCCCCGTGATTTGTGGTGAGTTTCCCGAGTGGCTTGTGAGGGTGATGAGTGAGCGAGGCCGAGAGCTGAATTGTGAAAATAGTGATGGATCGGGCTATACGCCACAACATTATATACATATATATATATATATATATATATATATATATATATATATATATATATATATATATATATATATATATATATATATATGGGGATCGACATGCACGCCGCAACAAGATATATATTGGATCGAGCTGATTCACGAGAAATGGGTCACGAGTGACTGAGGGCTTTATTTGTGAGTGACACTATGCCCGAGGGGCTTATTTGTTTTGAAACTACTGTTTTCACTCTTCTTTACATTTTAGCCTCTAAATGATAAATGTTGAACCAATGTTTTGCATGAGATTTGGAAAGGGAAAACTGGAGTTCTTATGACACTTTCGGAACATACATTCCTGACCTGATTTATTGATTTCCACTGATATTTATTATATAATTTTATATGATTTTAAAAGCTCATCACTACACTCAAGTCCTTATTTATATTTGTTACTTACTGAGTTGGTGTACTCACGTTACTCCCTGCACCTTGTGTGCAGATTCAGGTGCTCGGATCGAGTGATATTTGATTACTCTCAGTGGAGCATTTGTCGGAGACTGTAAGGTAGTTGCACGGCGTTTTCAGCCCCACCCTTCTCCTTCTCATTTTGTCGCTATTTACATTTTCCTTGACTTGTTGTATTAAGGAAAGCATGTTAGATTTTGTGTTCCATTTAGTTGCTCATGACTGTTGACTCCGAGTTTTGGGGATATTATTTAGATGTTTTCCTTGATTATCCGCATTTTTGAAATATTAAAAGTGGAAGATTTATTATAAATCGTGTTATTTAGTTAAATGGAAATTTCCTTGTATTATGTACAGTAAATTGGCTAGGCTAGTACCACGATAGGCGCCATCACGACCAGTTTAGATTTGGGGTCGTGACATGCAGGATAACAAGGGATAAAACAAAGTAATCAATATTTCATATCATTCAAGCATGGACTAAGGAAACAATCTATCAACGGAAGCAAAGGAAAGGAAAAGTATCAATGCTTAGCTATGAAAAAGAAAGAAGCAGCGGAAATCCGAAAGAAAAATCAATCAATGGTTTGATAGATGATTGACGGAAGCTAGTGTAGGAAGGTCCCAAAATCAAAGGAAAATAAGAGTGCAAATATCTACACTGGAGATCGTTAAAGCCCGAACAGGGGATCCATTATCAATCACTCAAGTAACGGAAAGATCTAACGACCCAAATTTCCCTCTGTTGGGTATCGTGATGACACCTAGTCTTAGGGACTAGGTAAGCCTAAAATTTCCACTGAACGACAACAATAATAAAGGAATTATAACAGTTTCGATATAGACATCTTGACAAAGTTTACAATTTCCCAAAACCCGGTAAAATACAAGTCATAAGCTCTACGAAATCTTTCTATCAAATCTAAATACAACTGTCTAGGAATAAGTAAGTACAGTTGAATAGAAATAAAACAGGAAGGTGACTCTGAAGCCTGCGAACGCAGCAGCAGGTTACCTTGAGTCTCCCCAGCAATGATATGTGCAGCTACTAACAACAATAACCTGGATCTGCACACAAAAATCTGCAGAAGTGTAGTATGAGCACACAACAGCGGTGCCCAGTAAGTATCAAGACTAACCTCGGTGAAGTAGTGACGAGGACTAGTCAAGACACCACCGCTCTAATAAGTAAAAAGGCATAAATGTATAAATGACTGAAACATAATATCTATCTAAAGATTTTTCAATATAGTTAACGATACGATCAAATAATATCGAAGAAAATTTAATGATTACGATCAACGGACATCATAATAGAAATACACGAAGAGAATGGAAAGAATGCAATCCAAATGGCGGGAATCACAACCCAATAAAAGCACTAGCAACTCAGCACTGCATCAATTTATTCATGTCAGGCCTTAGCCAATAAACTCAATAAAACTGGTCAAACCTTCGAGTGAAAACCTTTAAATCGTGATTTTAATTTGAAGAATTAAAGATATAATCATATAGGAATAGAGAAATTTCTTCTTTGAAACATACTTTCTCGGAATGTATATTTATATATTTTTATAAAGAGAAATCTGTAAAACATAGTCTCTTCAAATACGTGGTGTTCAAATATACTTTCCCAAATACTGGTCTTTTAATTATCATCAAAATACGTGGTGTTCGAATATACTTTCCCAAATACTGCTCTTTCAAATATCATTTTTCTGCAAGACAAATACTTTTCAAATATACTTTCGAAATAGAAGTCCTTCAGACATAACTTTTCCTGGAGATAACTGCTTTTCAGCTATACTTTTCAATATATATATATACTCTTCGATCTAAATCTCCTCAATGATAAAACCACCGAAACTCAGTCTGCAACTCAGAATTTGTCATGCAATGCAGTATAGGGGGAAAGCTCCCGGAATCTCGTTTGGAGTCCCAATTTAAACATGCGATGCAGTACAGGGGGAAAGCTCCCGGAATCTCGTCCGTAGTCCCAATTTAAATATGCGATGCAGTACAGGGGGAAAGCTCCCGGATCTCTGTCCGTAGTCCCAATTTAAATATGCAGTGCAGTATGGGGGGAAAGCTCCCGGATCTCTGTCAGTAGTCCCAATTTAAATATGCAGTGCAGTACATGGGGAAAGCTCCCGGATCTCGGTCCGTAGTCCCAATTTAAATATGCAGTGCAGTACATGGGGAAAGCTCCCGGATCTCGGTCCGTAGTCCCAATTTAAATATGCAATGCAGCCACTGAGGAAAAAACTAGAATGCGAAAGAAACAACATATATTGTCACAACCGGCGCAAAAGCAAACAAGACAGAATGCATAGTACGATGAGCAAAACAATACAAAGACTTAAATCACGAAAATAGTAAAAACTCACTCATAAGAAATAGCGACTGAAAAGAATGCCAAGCACAAAGAGAAGACAACATAACGAGG
The DNA here is from genome assembly GCA_005239505.1 of Nicotiana paniculata. Lineage (NCBI taxonomy): Eukaryota > Viridiplantae > Streptophyta > Magnoliopsida > Solanales > Solanaceae > Nicotiana > Nicotiana paniculata. The sequence continues at coordinate 24,517 of MDKI01138592.1, forward strand.
GGAAAACAAGACAAATATAGCAACGATTCTATATATTCAAGTTCGCAACCAAGAAACAAAATCATACCGGCAAGGGAATCAACTATAACCAATCTCACTTAGATAATTAGCTTCACCGAATAAACTCAGTTTGAACAAATGCTCAGTAAATAGGCAGCATCAAAGAATACCATCAACATGGGCGATCATCAATTAAACCTAAGTAGTACTTAAGAGGAAAATCATTTAAATCGTAATGTACGACTCACATGCATGCTTTACCAACGTATAGATTTCCAATTACTTGTTAGACATTTATAGGGCGAGATTATACTAGTTTTAGTCACATAAGCAGCGTATGAAGAAATATATAGTATAACGGTAGGAAAAACAAGGTCTTCATTTGAGTCAATTAAGATCATATAAGAAACAAGGAGTGCTAGGCAAATACTTCTAATTTGAGCAGGGAGAGATGAAACTAGAAATCAGGAATTTAAATATAACAATTTCAATTCATACCGGGGAACATAAGGACCTAAAAATCCCTAAAAGGCAATCTATTTGCAAATAAGCCCGAGTACGCACTCGTCACCTCGCGTACGCGGACTACAACCCACATAGAAGACTCAATCCTAAGGGGTAGTTCCCCCACACAAGATTAGGCAAGATACTTACCTTGACTGCGCTAATCAACTCAAAACCACGCTCTTGCCACGAGTATCAAACTCCGGGTGGCCAAAATCTAGACAATTCGATTGCATAGTGTAAATATAATCACAAGGAAACAAAATAACTAATAAGTTCGAAGCTAATAAGCGAAATTAGGAAATTCACCCAAAAAGTTCCCCAGGCCCACGTCCCGGAATCGGGTAAAAATTATTTTTTGCGGACACCCATTCACTCACGAGTCTAAACAAATGAAAATCTCTCAAATCGGAGGTCAAAAACCTAATCAAAACTCAATAATTTGGTCTATGAAGTTTATCAAAATTTTCCCAAATCTTCCACCCAAATTCGAATTCTAAGGACCAAATTTAAGTTAGGAATCATGGAAGTTGATCTAAGTAGGTTAGAAATCACTTACCCAAGTTACCCAGGAGCAAAGGTCTTCAAAAATCGCCTTTCCCAAGCTACAAAATTCGTAATGGTGAAAATAGGCTTAAACCCTCGAATCTGATATAATTGCCCAGTAATATCCGCACCTGCGCCCCTGGGACTGCACCTGCGGAAATACCATCGCAGGTGCAAAAACCCACTAAAGGCCTGGGGTCGCACCTGCGGTCAAATGGCCGCACCTGCGGCTCCGCATCTGCTGAAAACAAACCGCACATGCGAGGATTGGGGGATTGGGCCAAGTGCGCACCTGCGAGCTCCTCGCCGCACCTGCGGAAGGTCCATCGCAGGTTCGGGACACCAGAACCAACAATGGTTCAGCTGTCTTCCAAGTTCTAATATCATCCGATGGGCATCCGAAACATACCCGAGGCCCCCGGGACCCCGTCCAGCAACACACACAAGTCATATAACCTAACACGGACTCGCTCGAGGTTTCAAACCACATAAAACAACAATTAAACGATGAATTAAACTAAAAATCCATGAAATTCCTCAAAACTTCTATAAACATTAAGTCTTGCATTAAAGGTCCGAATCACATCAACTAAGTCTGTTTCTTACCAAATTTCATAGATAACACATATAAATAATATCGAAGTTGTACCGGGCTCCGGAACCATAATACGGGCGCGATATCACAGGTTTACCTCAAATGTTATTTTCAAAAACCTTTATACTTTTCAGAAAACTATTTTCTTTAAAAATTCATTTCTCAGACTTGGGACCTCGGAATTCGATTTCGTGCATACGCCCAATTCCCATATTTTCCTACGAACCCTCAAGGACCGTCAAATCACGGGTCCGGGTCTGTTTACCAAAAACGTTGACTGAAGTCAACTTTATTCAAATTTCTAATACAAAAATTAATATTTTTATTAGTTTTTCACATAAAGGCTTCCCAGCTACACGTCCGGGCTGCTCACGCAAATCGATTGATTCTTTTTTTTCTTTTTTCTTTTTGATAATATTGGTGTTAAAACATAGATGTAGTGATGGACATAAGGTATTTTTTAGTGGGGAAGCTTACAGAAATGTCCCAAATAAGTTCTAACTTATCAATCTCTAGCCATTAATAATAGACTTATCAAAACTAGCCAAGCACATACAATATTTAAAAACCCAAATAAATAAGAATTCTTTATCTCCAAGAATCACACACAAAGATCATCTTCCATATTTTTAAGCGTGATCAGCAACATTAGATGCAATAAGAAAAATGATTTCATTGATGAGGTTGCAAACAACGTGATGAATATGAAACACAATATATACATACATACATATATTTACTCATCTATATGTACCCATTGAAAAAGGTCTCTTTTTGCTTAGGTATTTTGAAGCTTTTATATATATATATATATATATATATATATATATATATACACAGACACACATATGTATATATATATATATGTGTGTGTGTATATATATAAAAGATTCCAAAATTTTAAGCAAAAATAGACCTTTTTCAATGGGTGTATTGTCACGACCCCAAATCCAGGCCAGTCGTGATGACGCCTATCATGGAACTAGGCCAGCCAAAACTCAAATTCAAATCATAATAAGCTTCCTTTTACATTTTTACTATATTGATTACCCGTAAAAGTTTCTTTTAAACATTTATAAAACAGTTAAATCTATGCTGAACATTAAATATAATCCCCCGAGAACCCGGAGTCACTGTCATGAGCATCTACATAAATATACAACTCAACAAAAATAAATTATGTAATTTTAAACAAGAGAGGGAGCAGGACTGCGGACGCATGCAGCCACCTCGCAAACCTCCGACAATCTCTAGAACAGATAGACAGCTCACCCTGTCCTAACACCTGAATCTGCACACAAGGTGCATGGAGTGATGTGAGTACGCCAACTCAGTAGTACTGAAAATAAATCAGGTCTGAGCAGCAAGAAACACATAAAAATCAATGTCATCAAATCGCAAGAGTCACAACCTTTCTTTCCAACAGTATAACATAGATATGTGAAATCATCATGCCTTAAAATCATCTTCAGAAAAATCCTTTAATGAATGCATATGTTTAACAACTTCAAACCGAAATATTTAGTATGCAAATGAAAGTAGAAAAATCATAAGTAACCCCTCGGGCAAAAACATGTTTCATAACCAGCCCCTCGGGCATGCCTCACAGTCACTCAGCACCTCATAATCACTCATGCCTCCCAATCACTCGTCACTCGGCCTCCCATCACTCGCCACTCGACACTCGGTGCGCTCACTGGGGGTGTGTACAGACTCCGAAGGGGCTCCTTCACCTCAAGCGCTAATATCACTCAGCACCTCACCATCACTCTTGGCCCTCTGCCACACTCATCACCTCACCATCACTCTATTCCCTTGGCCACACTCGGTGGAACAACCCGAAAAGCCCCTCGGGCAATGTAATAGAACGGGGTACTCGACCCGAAAACATCATTTTAATGCTCATGTAGTGTAAATCAGGCTGAGTTTCAGTAAAACAGTATACACAATGATGCTGAGTAAAATCATCAACATGTAGTGTGGAGAACAACAGTAAAACTTCCTCAAAGGGGTCTAAACAGATCGGCACGAGGCCATAAACACGGCTTACAGCCCAAATATTTCACAAATCTTTAGAACATGATTTAACATAAGATTTTGAGTAAATATGCAACTCATTAGTTGCCGCGGAAAGGACCTAGTCCAATCCAAAAAATAGTACGCTCAACATATTCGTCATCCGACACGTGCGCTATTCCAAATTCAGTGAGAAAATAATGCAGTCCGGGGTTCCATACCCTCAGAACAAGATTTATAACCATTACTTACCTCTAGCGGGCCACAACACTAGTCCGCTATGCCTTTGCCCCTCAAATTGGCTCTCGATTTCTCCGAATCTAGCCAACATCAGTTCAACATCATTAATATATACTCAAGGAACACAACCCAATCGAAAATTATCAATTTACACAAGAATCTCGAAATTCGGCCAAACCCGAGCCCCGGGCACACATCTCGGATTTTAATAATTTTTACATCATTAGAAACCTCGTCCTCCCACGATTCTATACATACCAAGAACACAAAAATCGGACCACAATTGCCCACTCAAATCCTCAAAAGAAAATGAATTTTCCATACACCCTTCTTCCCCAACTTTGGCTAAATTTCCAGAGTTTTTTGTGGTTTAATCACTTAAGAATTGACATAGAAATGTGTTATGAAGTTGAAATTCTTACCTCCAGATGATTTCTCTTAATTCCCCTTCAATTTTCTTTCAAAATCTCTCAAGTCCGCATGCAACAATGGAGAAAATAACAACCAAATTCGCACTTCCGGCCTTTTAAACATTCTGTCCAGCTAAAATAATTCCTTCACTGCGATCGCAAACTTTGGCACGCGATCGCGAAGGAAAAACTTGATGCCCCATCAATTTACCTTACGCGATCGCAGACAACCTCACGGGATCGCGATTCATCAAGACTTAAATCCACGTGATCGCAAACCACTCCACGCGATCGCAAAGAAGAAAGCTCAACTCACCCACGCGCCCCTTTAACTCTACATAATCGCAAACAAGACCACGCGATCGCACTGACCAAAAACTCATACTTACGCGATCGCAAACCATTCCACGCGATCGCGATTAACAAAAATCCTGCCTCACCAATTAACCCTATGAGATTGCAAACATCCTCACGCGATCGCGTAGAAGGATACCAGAACCTTACACCAGCAGCAATCTGCCCAGAATTCAAGCCAAAAGTTGGTCTGCTAACCACTCGAAACACACCCGAGGCCCTCGGGACCTCAACCAAACATACCAACATATCCCATAACATCGTTCAAACTTAGTCGAGCCTTCGAAACACCAAAAACAACGCGAAAATACAAAAACTACATCAAATTCAAGCCTATGAACTTTGAAACTTCCAAATTTTGCCAACTATGCCGAAACCAACCGAAACACCTCCGATTGACCTGAAATTTTGCAGACACATCCAAAATGACATTACGAACCTGCTCCAACTTCCGGAATTCCATTTCGACCTCGATAGCCTATTTTCCACTGCCGACCGAAAATCGCCAAAAACTAACTCTCGCCAAGTCAAGCCTAATTCTACAACGTACATCACAAAAATATTCTGAACACACTCTTAAGTCCCAAATCACCTAACGAAGCTATCCGAGCCGTAAAATCTGTATTCCGAGGTCGTTCACCAATAAGTCAACTCTCAGTTGACTTTCTCAACTATTAGGCTACCTTGAGAGACTAATTGCCTCAATGCTCACCATGACCACTCTGAACACGAACGAACCGACCCAACACACATAAATGAAGCTGAACCACATAAATGAAGCAGAAACGGGGGAAAGGGGGCTAAACTATCGGAACGACCGGCCGGGTCGTTACATCCTCCCCCACTTAAACATACGTTCGTCCTCGAACGTGCCAAGAGTTGTTCTCCAGCACCATCAAACTGTTACATAGCTTACCTTGCACATACCCGGGGATGATCCCACGTCACCCTATCCCATATAGTCCCAATGCACAATACCGGTGAAATTTCGGAACCCAAATCCTGGCCCATAACCTTAGAACCAAAGTCCCACTTCTGAAATGATATATAAGATCAAAATTTCCATAATTATAAATTGGAAAAGTCTGAACATGATGAATCAAGCCATATACGTACCCCAGCTGAAATCTCATAATACACCAAGTGACTCAAACACTAATAGCAATAACTCTTTTAACCACAATAACTGCTTAGAACAATCCAATACCGATACACCACCTCTTATCAAGAAATGCCTCGCTCTAACACTTCCACATACTGTCGATGATGAAAGAAGCACATAGAACCAACAACCATTCGTCCGATCAACCAGACATGAAACTCCCCCTTCCCAAGCATGAATTATAGCAGATTTCGAACCAACTCCTGATATTTATCCTTCCAACTATGTTGTAGAAATTCCGAAAATATTCATCCTAGGTACAATGACCTCCTCTCATCCATCACAACCACCCTCATAACATGACACTAACCATTCAACACATCGTTACAATTCGAAGCCAAAACCTGTGCAACTTGGGCACTTAACAGCAACGTCCCAATGTAATCAAATTATATAAAATATCCACACGAGAGGACTATCCTTCCATTAACAATTACCATCACCATATCATACTAACAACCTGGCACACACCGTAAAAATTAATAACACATGAATCTGATACCAAAGGTCATAACCCTACATAACTCCGCTACACTGTGCGATCTCATCCAACCGCTAGTCCACTTGGAATATTTCAAGACACCTTGCCCAAAAATCAATGACCATTCAAAATTTGACATCAAGTACTCAAAGTGCATTGTCATAACCGCGGGGGAAACCGGACGACACCATGCTACCCGAAACAGAAGGTATATACCCAACACGCCTCAATCCCGCAACACACAATTACTTACCTTACTCAAATCTAGCTATAAAGTCTAATTAGAACCGCACGATATGTGCATATAACCAATAATCACCACACCGAAGGGTAACTCATAGATCACTCTAGAACATGAATAAACTCAATCACAATCGAATGGCACATTCCTCAATAGCAAAAATTCGGAGCCAACAATTCTGACCAGGTGCAGAACACGCACCCATATTAGCCTACCAGTGACCCTAAATTAACTCTGATCGCCCACAACAGGTAGACAACTTACCGAAAATTTCATAATGACAGAATCATGGTACATACTAACATCCGACTAGCTCAGCTCGCATATCCACAGTCCATTACCACACAATATGATGTTTATGAGAACTCTCAGTCTCGAAGTCCAGGAAACGTACGGATTACTATCTCTGATCACAAATCCACCGCTCGAATACATAACACATCCCAAATACTCACTCATTTCACGAGGGATACCCCCTATCATTCTTCCGTTTACCAAGAAATCTTGAATATCAACAGTTGATCCAATAATAGGGCACCGCGATACCAATGAAGTACCCTTAACTCAAACACATTGCTCTTTCCGAAATATATATACCCTCATCACGTCGTACATATTAGTGATATCATCTACCTAGTCATCTGAAATTGCCCATGCTGCCTAAGAATTTATGAGCTTCCTTCCAGAACCAAATCGTGACCTCACATATGCAAATCCCAACTACACCCAACATACCGCACACGCCATGCCAACCTACAAAAACACGGGAACTCTGTGGTCCCTTCTGAGCCACAGGAAACTACGTACCCAACTAGCCAAGAGCTTCCATTGGATCCCATTTAGAAACAAACTCACTACACACCATAAGAAAATATGCACCCTTAACCGCGGTAGAAACCATCAGGAACTATCCGAAATCCCATTTGCGCAACACCAACCCATCAGGACTGAATTCTTCTAACTCAACCAACTACGCAGGCCACCAAAAATCGAAGAGCATTCCTAAGAAACACCCGAAAAACTCGTCACCTTATGAATACCCAAAGAACTAATTGTATCCCTTACCATGTCGATCCGACCTACTACGAAATCACCCTATTTTTCTAAGTTTCTTCTGACTTACCTTCAAGTTGATACTTCCTCCTGCCGTAATACCACAAATTTGCAACCCAGACTCACCACACGTGACCCAAGCACAAAACCATATCGTCTAAGGCTCATAAGCCACCGAATACTCCCTCAAATATCCCCAAAAGCACCATATTAGAAAAACTTACCCTGAAGAGAGTTCATGCGAATCTAAAGCCATTACCTTCACCTTCCTGATACCGGTATGTAGAATCCGTGATGATGTAGAATACCACCAGCCTTGACATCTTCTGACGCAAATCTCAATCACACTGACCAATTAGACAGAATCGACCTAACCCGTTTGCACACTAACATACTAGGAAAGTAATCCACTCACTCGAAGACACAAATAAATTCATACACTGCGCACACTACACCTTTTAAAATTTCCACTAAATCATTCAATAGAACCCAATTGCCCAACAGAGTACATTATAACTTATATCGAAAGAATTTCCCTTACTCATGACATTCCCAGACCCCGTACTTGCAGGTCATAACTGATTTACCACTATACCTCGAACTGAAACCAATAGCACACATAATCATGTAATCAACTTATCAATAACAAACTCCCCCACTTGGCTCAAAGCCAAGGATAAAGACAAACAAGACTATGCCCACACATCAACATTGCCACTATGTTGTGGTGGGATTCAACTAAATCCTCCATAAGATTAGTGACCCAAACCATCTAACCCTCAAATAAATTGCCAAATCTCGCATCCACCATTGCAATAGTCACGTCAACTTCTACAAGCGATCTAAACTCCAATTACAACATATCTTTCACTAGTAGAAGAGAACTTATTACGGAACTACATAAGGACCACACGCCCTGGGATAACCTTCAGGAGATACCCCTGCCCTCATAGCGTCAACTGCTATCTCTCCATACACTTCTGAAGACCAGAACTATCACGCAATCCCTACACCATCCTGCATGTGAACACAACCAACGCCTACCCTCGAGGCACCACAATACACGGTAAAAACCTGAAGTTGGTGGCAGAACTAACACTGGAGCGGTGGTCATAGAAATTTCGAGCTTCTGGAAGCTCTACCCACACATGACTGACCACATGGATACCCTCACTGGACACCACGTGTCCCAAGAATGCAACTGAACCGAGCAAAAATTCACACTCGGAGAAATGGGCATAGAGCCTTTCCTCCCGGAATCCTTATAATGCCATCCTCAGATATTGAGTATGCTACTCCCGGCTACGCGAATATGCCAGGACGCCATTAATGAATACAATAACAAGGAGTGCTAATACGGCCAGAATACACCGTCAACAAAATACATGAACGTTACTGGGGAAAATGATCAACTCAAAGACATCACCAGGAACTGATAACCCAACAGAGAAATCCGCTTCACTCCACAACTACACAACATGAGAGGTCTTCCACCATACTCACAACTCAAGTCCATATACCAAATTGAGATACAAATCGAACACTCAATAAATCTTACCACATTTCCAGCCAACCCTTTCGACATATGTCACAGTCTGAACACATCTAGCCATCAAATCACACCCACCACATAGGCATCTTAGTCACCAATTCTCATCAATAAGAACACAAACGGACATACAAGTCCCCAGTTACATGTGCCCACACAACGAAAATCACAGCAATCAAGCCACAGAATGAATCTGGCCTCAAGTCCTCCAGACTGGCCCATTACCAACATGTCAAAATCACATCTCACCCATGGAAACCACAAGCCATCGATGCACAGCTGATACCCGGCACTCTCGGGCGCACTCGAATACATGCAAATAATTCAAGAGTTACGCTCTTGGCTGAATACAATGGATTTGCACGACAAAAATTTTAAAAATATGAGATTTTCCTAAGGGTTCCGCAGCCTCTCGAAGATAAGTACAGACGTCTCTGTATCGATCCGCAAGACTCTACTAAACCTGCTCATGACCGGTGAGTCCTATGTAACCTAGCGCTCTCACACCAAATCCGTCACGACCCCAAATCCAGGCCAGTCGTGATGGCGCCTATCATGGAACTAGGCCAGCCAAAACTCAAACTCAAATCATAATAAGCTTCCTTTTTACATTTTTACTATATAAATTACCCGTAAAATTTTCTTTTAAACATTTATAAAACAGTTAAATCTATACTGAACATTAAATACAATCCCCCGAGAACCCGGCGTCACTGGTCATGAGCATCTACATAAATATACAACTCAACAAAAATAAATTATGTAATTTTAAACAAGAGAGGGTGCAGGACTGCGGACGCATGCAGCCACATCGCAAACCTCCGAGAATCTCTTGAACAGATAGACAGCTCACCCTGTCCTAACACCTGAATCTGCACACAAGGTGCAGGGAGTAATGTGAGTACGCCAACTCAGTAGTAATGAAAATAAATCAGGTCTGAGCAGCAAGAAACACATAAAAATCAATGTCATCAAATCACAAGAGGCACAACCTTTCTTTCCAACAGTATAACATAGATATGTGAAATCATCATGCCTTAAAATCATCTTCAGAAAAATCCTTTAATGAATGCATATGTTTAACAACTTCAAACCGAAATATTTTGTATGCAAATGAAAGTAGTAAATCATAAGTAGCCCCTCGGGCAAAAACATATTTCATAATCAGCCCCTCGGGCATGCCTCACAGTCACTCAGCACCTCACAATCACTCATGCCTCCCAATCAGTCGTCACTCGGCCTCCCATCACTCGTCACTCGGCACTCGGCACTCGGTGCGCTCACTAGGGGTGTGTACAGACTCCGGGGGGCTCCTTCAGCCCAAGCGCTAATATCACTCAGCACCTCACCATCACTCTTGTCCCTCGTCCACACTCAGCACCTTACCATCATTCTTGGCCATCGGCCACACTCGATGGAACCACTCAAAAAGCCCTTCGGGCGAAGTAATAGAACGGGGTACTCGACCCGAAAACATCATTTTAATGCTCATGTAATGTAAATCAGGATGAGTTTAAATAAAAAAGCATGCACAATGATTCTTTGTAAAATCATCAACAGGTAGTGTGGAAAACAGCAGTAAAACTTCCTCAAATGGGTCTAAACTGATCGACACGAGGCCTCAAACACGGCTTACAGCCCAAATATTTCACAAATATTTGGAACATGATTTAACATAAGATTTTGAGTAAATATGCAACTCATTAGTTACCGCGGAGAGGACCTAGTCCAATCCATAAATCAGTACGTGCCACATATTCATAATCCGACATGTGCACCATTCCAAAGTCAGTGAGAAAATAATGCAGTCTGGGGTTCCATACCCTCAAGACAAGATTTATAACCATTACTTACCTCTACCGGGCCACAACACTAGTCCGCTATGCCTTTGCCCCTCAAATTGGCTCCCGATTTCTCCTAATATAGCCAAGATCAGTTCAACATCATTAATATATACTCAAGGAACACAACCCAATAAAAAATTATCAATTTCCACAAGAATCTCGAAATTCGGCCAAACCCGAGCTCCGGGCCCACATCTCGAATTCAATAATTTTTACATCATTAGAATTCTCGTCCTCCCACGATTCTATACATACCAAGAACACAAAAATCGTACCACAATTTCCCACTCAAATCCTCAAAAGAAAATAAATTTTCCATGCACCCTTCTTCCCTAACTTTGGCTAAATTTCCAGATTTTTTTGTGGTTTTATCACTTAAGAATTGACATAGAAACGTGTTATGAAGTTGAAATTCTTACCTCCAGATGATTTCCCTTGATTCCCCTTCAATTCACTTTCAAAAGCTCTCATGTCCGCATGCAACAATGGAGAAAATAACAACCAAATTCGCACTTTCGGCCTTTTAAACATTCTGCCCAACTAAAATAATTCCTTCACTGCGATCGCAAACTTTGGCACGCGATCGCGAAGAACAAACTTGCCGCCCCATCAATTTACCTTACGCGATCGCAGACAACCTCACGTGATCGCGAAGAACAAAGCTCAACTCACCCACGCGCCCCTTTAACTCTACGCGATCGCAAACAAGACCACGCGATCGCACTGACCAAACACTCATACTCACGCGATCGCAAACCATTCCACGCGATCTCAATTAACAAAAATCCTGCCTCACCAATTAATCTTACACGATCGCATTCATCCTCACGCTATCGCGTAGAAGGAAAACCAGAACCTTACACCAGCAGTAATCTGCCCAGAATTCAAGCCAAAAGCTGGTCTGCTAACCACCCGAAGCACACCCGAGGCCCTCGGGACCTCAACCAAACATACCAACATATCCCATAACATCGTTCAAACTTAGTCAAGCCTTCGAAACACCAAAAACAACGCGAAAACACCAAAATTACATCAAATCGAAGCCTATGAACTTTGCAACTTCCAAATTTTGCCAACTACGCCGAAACCAACCAAAAAACCTTTGATTGACCTGAAATTTTGCAGACACATCCAAAATGACATTACGAACCTTCTCCAACTTCCGGAATTCCATTTCGATCTCGATAGCCTATTTTCCACGGCCAACCGGAAATCGTCAAAAACCAACTCTCGCCAAGTAAAGCCTAATTCTACACCGGACATCACAAAAATATTCTGAACACACTCCTAAGTCCCAAATCACCTAACGAAGCTATCCGAGCCATAAAATCCGCATTACGAGGTCGTTCACCAATAAGTCAACTCTCAGTTGAGTTTCTCAACTATTAGGCTACCTTGAGAGACTAATTGCCTCAATGCTCACCATGAACACTCTGAACACGAAACAACCGACCCAACACACATAAATGAAGCTGAACCACATAAATGAAGCAGAAACGGGGGAAACGGGGCTAAAGTCTCAGAACGATCGACCGGGTCGTTACATGTATATATATATATATATACACACACATATGTATGTTTATATATGTATGTGTATATATATAAAAGATTCAAAAAAACTAAGCAAAAAGGGACCTTTTTCAATGGATATGGTTGAAATTCATAAAAAACATGAGTCAATATACAAATTTTGAGAAAGATTGGAGGTGATTTAGCATCAAATATTTATATATATATATATATATATATGTATATATATTATAACGATATGGCCGGTCGTTCGGTGAGATTTACCCCCTTTCCCCTATTTCTTTATTTGTTATGTATCGCTGTCTTGTGTTTAACGTATTGGATCAGTTGGTTTAGGTCTGGAGTGGATATAATGAGAGTTTAGGCATTTAGCCTTTTAAAGTAGCCTAAAAGTTGAGAAAGTCAACTGGGAGTTGACTTATTGGTAAACGACCTCGGAATGAAGATTTTATGGCTCGAATAGCTTCGTTAGGTGATTTGGGACTTAGGAGTGTGTTCAGAATATTTTTTTGATGTCCGGTGTAGAATTAGGTTTGAATTGGCGAGAGTTGGTTTTTGACGATTTTCGATCGGCCGCGGAAAATAGGCTATCGGGGTCGGAATGGAATTCCGGAAGTTGGAACAGTTTTGTAATGTCATTTTGGATATGTCTGCAAAATTTCAGGTTAATCGGAGGTGTTTTGGTTGGTTTCGACGTAGTTGGCGAAATTTGGAAGTTTCAAAGTTCTTAGGCTTGAATTTGATGTAAATTTGGTGTTCTCGTGTTGTTTTTGGTGTTTCAAAGGCTCGACTAAGTTTGAATGATGTTATGGGATATGTTGGTATGTTTGGTTGAGGCCTCGGGTGTGTTTCGGATGGTTAACAGACCAACTTTTGGCTTGAATTCTGGGCAGATTGATGCTGGTGTAAGGTTCTGGTTTCCTTCTACGCGATCGCGTGAGGATGTTTGTGATCGCGTAGGGTTATTTGGTGAGGCAGTAATTTTGTTAATCGCGATCGCGTGGAATGGGTTGCGATCCCATGGGTTTAAGTCTTGATGAATCGCAATCGCGTGAGGTTGTCAGCGATCGCATAAGGTAAATTGATGGGGCAGCAAGTTTTTTCTTCGCGATCGCGTGCCAAAGTTTGCGATCGCAGTGAACGAATTGTTTTAGCTGGGCAGAATGTTTAAAAGGCTTGAAGTGCGAAATTGGTTTATATTTTTCCCATTGTTGCATGTGAGTTGAGAGCTATTTGAGAGGGATTTGAAAGGGAATCAAGGAAATCACTTGGGGGTAAGATTTTCAACTTCATAACTCGTTTTTATGTCAATTCCTAAGTGATTAAACCATAAAATTTCTGGAATTGAACCAAAGTTGGGGAAGAAGGGTGCATGGGAAAATTTATTTTTCTTTTGAGGATTTGAGTGGACAATTGTGGTCCGATTTTAGTGTTCTTGGTATGCATAGAATCGTGGGAGGACAGTTTTCTAAGGATATAAAAATTATTGAATTCTGAGATGTGGGCCGGGGGCTCGGGTTTGGCCGAATTTCGGAATTTTTGTTTAATTTGATGATTTTCGATTGGGCTGTGTTCCTTGAGTATATTTTAATGATGTTGAACGGGTTTTGGCTAGATTTGGAGCAATCGGGAGCCCATTTGAGGGGCAAATGCATAGCGGGCTAGTGTTGTGGCCCGGTTGAGGTAAGTAATGGTCTTAAATCTTGTCCTGAGGGTATGGAACCCCGGATTGCATTATTTTCTCACTGAATTTGGAATGGCGCACATGTCGGATGACGAATATGTGGCGCGTACTGATTTTTTTGGACTGGACTAGGTCCTCTCCGCGGCAACTAATGAGTTGCATATTTACTCAAAACCTTACGTTAATTATGTTCTAAAAGAATTGTGTAATATTTGGGCTATGAGCCATGTTTGGGGCCTAGTGCCGATCTGTTTTAACCCCTTGGGGGCTACTTTACTGATATTCTCACTACTTGAAACTATGATTTTACACTCAGTCTCCTTGCGAAATTTTTGACACTCCTATTTGATGATATTACTTTTTCTTGAAACAAAATACTATTTTCGGGTCGAGAACCTCGTTTTACTTATGGCCCGAGTGGCAAGTTGAGAGTGTATGACTGAGTGCGGCCAAGGGCCAATGTTGTGTGGATATTTATGATATGAGACAAGCCGAGAGCCTGAGAGCGATTGATGCCATGATTTGGCTTTTTATTTAACGCTTGGGATGAAGGAGCCCCTCCGAAGATGGAGTCTACACACACCCCGAGTGAGTGCAGGTACCTACTGAGTGCGAGTGTCGAGTGCCGAGTGACGAGTGATTGGGAGGTATAAGTGACTGTGAGGTGCTGAGTGATTGATCATGAGTGACTGTGAGGTGCTGAGTGACTAATTATGAGTGACTGTGAGGCATGCCCGAGGGGATGATTATGATACATGTTTTGCCCAAGGGGCTACTGATGATTCTGCTACTTTCATTCTGAGCTTATGTAATATGTTTTTCCCGAGGGGCCTCTATATGATTCATTTCATTTTTATGCTAGACTTTTCGATTGAAGTTGTTGAAAAATATATATTGTTAAAGGGTTTTCGAAAGTTTATTTTTAAGGCATGACGATTTCATACATCTATGTTATACTATTTGAAAGTAAAGTTGTGCCTCATGTGATTGATGACTTTGATTTTATATGGTTCTTGCTGCTCAGACCTGATTTATTTTCATTACTACTGAGTTGGTGTACTCACATTACTCCCTACACCTCTGTGTGCAGATTCAGGAGCAGACCTCGAGCATTAGCCTTTATTGTCCGCAGCGGAGCCAGATTGCGGGATATAGAGGTATTTGTCCAGCGTCTGCAGCATCTCTGTCTTCCCTTCCTGTGTATTTAGCTTTGATTCGGAGATTTGTATTATAATAGTTTATTTTGGATTATTTCACTAGATGCTCATGACATGTTGGCTCCAGGTTTTGGGGATTTCAGTATTGTTCTATTATGACCTTCTTTAATCAGTAGTTCTGTATATTTATGAAATGCTCAGATTTCGAAAATGGGATGTTTTTTAGAAATTGTGATCATGTGTTATATTGGCTAGCCTAGTTCCACGAGAGGCGCCATCATGGCCAGTTGTGATTTGGTGTCGTGAAAGTTTGGTATCAGAGCCCTAGGTTACATATGACTCAACTGTCATGAGCAGGTTTAGTAATGTCTTGCAGATCGGTACGGAGACGTCTGTACTTATCTTCGAGAGGCTGCCGAACTTTTAGGAAACATTCTATCTTTATTGAGCTCTTTCATGTTGATCTATTGATTCTTGAAATATGAACTTACGTTGTTTCATTCTCTCACAGATGGTGAGGACATGCTGCACCGATCAGAGTGACTAGTCACTGGCTAGACCAGCGAGAGGTCGAGGCCGCGGTCGAGGTCGTGGTAGGGGTAGGGGGCCAACCCGCGCAGCAGTCGGGGAAGTACCTCAGGATTCCCCTATCGATCATGGTCAGGGTTCCGCCGATGGTGTCCCAGCGGGACAGGCTCAGGCACCAGCAGTGCCTATGGTTATTTCGGGTCTTCAGGAGGCCCTGTCTCAGATATTGACAGTATGCACTAGTTTGGCTCAGGCAGTCGCCATGTCTTCTTCTGCCACTACAGCTCAGGACGGGGGAGGCAATCAAACTCCACCTGCCCGGGCACCTGAGCAGGATGCACAAGGTATTCAGGCACAGGGAGCAGCCCCAGCTCAGCCAGCTGCTCCGATTTAGGATTATGTGGTCCCTTCTATGCCTGAGGACGAGTAACGCAGGTTGGAGAGATTCAGCAGACTTCATCACTCGACTTTCATCGGTACATAGGGCGAGGATGCCCAGGGATTTCTAGATAGGTGCTAGAGGATATTGTGCACCGCGGGTATTTTGGAGACCAGTGGGGTCTCATTTGCTACATTTCAGTTTGCGGGTGCTGCCTTTACATGGTGGGAGTCGCTCGAGAGGCGTAGACCGGTTGGTTCAGCACCGCTTACCTGGCGGCAGTTCTCCAGTATCTTCTTGGAGAAGTATGTTCCTCAATCCCATAGAGAGGAGCAGCGCAGGCAGTTTGAGCAGCTGCGCCATGGAGAGTTATCCGTTACTCAGTACGAGATGAGGTTCTTCGAGTTGGCTAGGTATGCTTCTGAGGTTGTCCTTATTGATAGGGACAGGGTGAGTAATTTTTTGGATGGTCTTTCTTATCAGCTTCGGTTGGTTATGACTCGGGAAAGATTATCTGGTGCTTCATTCGGGCAGGTTGTTGACATAGCTCAAGCAATCGAGTCTGTTCACTGCCAGGAGCGGGAAGAGAGGGAGGCCAAGAGGCCTCGTGGTTCGGGTAGTTCCAGTGGTGCTCCCTTTAGGGGACAGTTTCAGCAGGGTAGGGTACGTTCATTCAGGCCTCCTCAGTCAGGCCGCCCAGCATATAGTGGTGCATTTTTGGGATAGGATCCCCGTGGCTCTCAGTCAGGCCGTACTTCTTTCGGTGACCTCCCAGCTCAGAGTGCAGCTCGAGCACCTCCAGTTCAGGGTTCTTCTATGCATATATCTTCCAGTGGCCGTTCAGGTGCTAGGGGTTTCTATCAGTCCCCACATCCAGCTCCGGGGAGTTGCTTTGAGTGAGAAGAGTTCGGGCACGTGTAGAGGCAGTGTCCCTGCCGTTTCGGTGGATCTTCTCAGCAGAGGGGCCAGCCCTCGACTTCAGCTCCAGTCACTTCACCACCCGCTCAGGCAGCCATGGGTGGTGGTTAGTCAGCCAGAGGCCGCCCTAGAGGGGGAGGTCGAGCAGGGGGAGGTCAGGCTCGCATGTATGCATTTCCAGCCATGCCGGATGCTATGGCCTCAGATGCCGTGATCGCAGGTATTGTTTCAGTTTGTTGCTATGATGACTTGGCTTTATTTGACCATGGTTCTACATATTCCTATGTTTCTTCATGTTTTTGCCGGTTTTCTGGATGTTCCCCGTGAGTCTCTAGTCACCTCTGTTCATCTGTCGACTCCGGTAGGTGATACTGTTGTTGTGGACCGTGTGTATCGCTCGTGCATTATATCTATTGGGGGTTTGGAGACCCGAGTGGAACTACTGTTACTCAGCATGGTCGATTTTGACGTGATATTGGGCATGGATTGGTTATCTCCGTGCCATGATGTTCTTGATTGTCACGCTAAGACCGTGATCTTAGCTATGCCAGGGTGTCTGAGGGTTGAGTGGAGAGGTTCTTTCGAGTATATGCCTAGCAGGGTGATTTCTTACCTGAAGGCTCAGTGCATGGTTGAGAAAGGGACTTTATCTTCTTTGGCCATTGTGAGGGATGTCGGTGGTGAGACTCCCGCTATTGATTTAGTTCCTGTGGTCCGTGATTTTCTGGATGTGTTTCCTGCAGACCTGCCAGGCATGCCACCTGATAGGGATATTGATTTTGGTATTGACCTGGTGCCAGGTACTCAGCCTATTTCTATTCCACCATATCGTATGGCGCCAGCGGAGCTAAAGGAATTGAAAGAGCATCTTCAGAAGCTCCTGGATAAGGGGTTCATTCAGCCTAGTGTGTCACCTTAGGGTGCACCAGTGTTGTTCATTAAGAAGAAGGATGGGTCCATGCATATGTGTATTGATTATCGGCAGTTGAATAGGGCTACGGTGAAGAACCGGTATCCCTTGCCCCGTATTGATGATTTGTTTGACCAGCTTCAGGGAGCCAGAGTGTTTTCCAAGATTTATTTGAGATCTGGGTACCATCAGTTGAGGATTCGAGATTCTGATATTCCGAAGACTGCTTTCAGGACCAGGTATGGTCATTATGAGTTCTTGGTTATGTTATTTGGGCTGACTAATGCCCCAGCTGCGTTCATGCAATTGATGAACAACGTGTTTCAGCCTTATCTTGATTCCTTCGTCATTGTGTTCATTGATGACATTTTGGTTTATTCTCGTAACCAGGAAGAGCATGCTAAGCATTTGAGAGTTGTGTTGTAGAGATTGAGGGAGGAGAAGCTTTATGCGAAATTCTCCAAGTGTGAGTTTTGGCTCGGATCGGTAGCTTTCTTGGGGCACGTGGTGTCTAGTGAGGGGATTCAGGTTGATCCAAAGAAGATAGAGGCGGTGCCGAGTTGGTCTAGACCTTCCTCAGATACAGAGATTAGTAGTTTCCTTGGTTTGGCGGGATATTACCTTCGCTTTGTGGAGGGATTCTCTTCGATTGATTTGCCTTTGACTAGATACTAGAAGGGTAATCTATTCAGATGGTCTGATGAGTGTGAGGAGAGCTTTCAGAAGCTCAAGTCAGCATTGACTACAGCTCCAATACTAGTTTTGTCTGCTGGTTCGGGTTCTTACACAGTTTATTATGATGCTCTAGAGTTTGCTTGGGAGCGATATTTATGCAGGACGGTAGGGTGATTTCCTACGCGTCCAGACAGTTGAAGGTGCACGAGAGAAATTATCCAGTGCACGATCTTGAGTTAGTTGCCATTGTCCATGCCTTGAAGATTTGGCGGCATTATTTGTATGGTGTGCAGTGTGAGATTTTCACTAATCATCGCAGTTTGAAGTATCTACTGAGGCAGAAGGACTTGAATTTGCGTCAGAGGAGATGGTTATAACTCCTCAAATATTATGACCTCACTATCCTATATCATCCGGGGAAGGCCAATGTAGTGGCCGATGCCTTAAGTCGCAGACCAGAGAGTTTGGGGAATTTAGCTTACCTTCCAGTAGTAAAGCGGCCATTAGCCCTTGATGTTCAGGCCTTAGCATGTCATTTGGTGAGATTGGATCTATCAGAGCCTCCGCATGTGTTGGCTTGTGTAGCCTCTAGGCTTCTCGTTACGATCAGATTAGAGCACGCCAATATGATGATCCGCATTTGCTTTTTCTTAAGGACAGGGTACGTCGCAGTGATGCTAGAGATGTGTTTATTGGTGATGATGGGGTCATGAGCATGCAGGGCCGGATTTGCGTGCCCAACGTAGATGGGCTTCGAGATTTGATTCTAGCAGAGGCTCATTGTTCACGGTATTCCATCCATCCGGGTGCCGCGAAGATGTATCAGGAGTTGAGGCGGTATTATTGGTGGAGGAGAATGAAGAAGGATGTCGTGGAGTTTGTGGCTCGGTGTCTCAACTGTCAGCAGGTCAAGTATGAGCACTAGAGACGTGGTGGATTGCTTCAGAGGTTTGATATTCCGGAGAGGAAGTGGGAGCGGATCACCATGGACTTCATAGTTGGACTCCCACGAACTTCGAGGAGGTTTGATGCTATATGGGTTATTGTGGATCGGCTGACCAAGTCCGTGCACTTCATTCCTGTTGGTACTACGTATTCATCAGAGAGGTTAGCTGAGATTTATATTAGGGAGATTGTCCTTTTGCATGGGGTTCCAGCTTCTATCATTTTCGACAGAGGCACCCAGTTCACATCTCAGTTTTGGAGAGCCGTGTAGAGAGATTTGGGTACTCAGGTTGAGTTGAGCACAGCGTTTCATCCTCAGATCGACGGGCAGTCGGAGCGTACCATTCAGATTTTGGAGGACATGTTGCGTGCTTATGTGATTGACTTTGGCGGTTCGTGGGATCAGTTTCTACCACTAGCGGAGTTTGCATATAATAACAGCTATCAGTCGAGTATTCAGATGGCTCTGTATGAGGCTTTGTATGGTAGGAGGTGTAGGTCTCCGGCTGGTTGGTTTGAGTCGGGCGAGGCTAGGCTATTGGGCACAGACTTGGTTAAGGATGCTTTGAGTAAGGCAAAGTTGATTCAGGAGCGGCTTCGCACGGCGCATTCTAGGCAGAAGAGTTATGCAGACCGGAAGGTCCGAGATGTGTCTTTCATGGTTGGGGATAAGGTTTTGCTGAAGGTGTCACCCATGAAGGGTGTTATGAGATTCGAGAAGAGAGGGAAGCTGAGTCCCAGGTTCATTGGGCCATTTGAGGTACTTCAGAGGGTTGGGGAGGTGGCTTATAGGCTTGCTATGCCTCCCAGTTTATCGAGTATTCATCCAGTATTCCATGTTTCGATGCTCCGGAAGTATGTTAGTGACCCTTCCCATGTTTTGGACTTCAGCACGGTTCAGCTCGAGGGTGATATGTCATATAAGGTAGAGCCAGCGGCTATTTTGGGTCTTCAGGTTAGGAAGCTGAGGTCTAAAGATATAGTTTCAGTGAAGGTTCAGTGGAGAGGGCAACCGGTGGAGGATGCCACCTAGGAGACCGAGCGGGAGATCTGGGACCGATATCCTCACTTATTCGAAGCTCCAGGTATGTTTCTAGACCCATTCGAGGACGAACGTTTGTTGAAGAGGGGGAGGATGTAACGACCCGGCCGGTCGTTCCGTGAGATTTACCCATTTTCCCCTATTTCTGCATTTGTTATGTATCTTTATCTTGTTTTTGATGTATTGGATCAGTTGGTTTGGGTCCGGAGTGGTTATAATGAGAGTTTAGGCATTTAGCCTTTTAAAGTAGCCTAATAGTTGAGAAAGTCAACTGGGAGTTGACTTATTGGTAAACGACCTCGGAATGCGGATTTTATGGCTCGAATAGCTTCGTTAGATGATTTGGGACTTAGGAGTGTGTTTAGCATATTTTTTGTGATGTTCGGTGTAGAATTAGGCTTGAATTGGCGAAAGTTAGTTTTTGGCGATTTCCGGATGGCAGTGGAAAATAGGCTATCCAGATCGGAATGGAATTCCGGAAGTTGGAACAGTTTCGTAATGTAATTTTGGATATGTATGCAAAATTTCAGGTTAATCGGAGGTGTTTTAGTTGGTTTCGACGTAGTTGGCGAAATTTGGAAGTTTCAAAGTTCTTAGGCTTTAATTTGATGTAAATTTGGTGTTCTCGTGTTGTTTTTGGTGTTTCGAAGGCTCGACTAAGTTGGAATGCTGTTATGGGATATGTTGGTATGTTTGATTGAGGCCCCGAGGGCCTCGGGTGTGTTTCGGATGGTTAACGGGCCAACTTTTGGCTTGAATTCTGGGCAGATTGTTGCTGGTGAAATGTTCTGGTTTCCTTCTACGCGATCGCGTGAGGATGTTTGTGATCGCGTAGGGTAAATTGGTGAGGCTGGATTTTTGTTAATCGCGATCGCGTAGAATGAGTTTCTATCCCGTAGGTTTAGGTCCTGATGAATCGCGATCGCGTAAGGTAAATTGATAGGGCAGCAAGTTTGATCTTCGCGATCGCGTGCCAAAGTTTCCGATCGTAGTGAAGAAATTATTTTAGCAGGGCAGAATGTTTAAAAGGCCTGAAGTGCAAAATTGGTTTATATTTTCCCCATTGTTGCATGCGAGTTGAGAGCTATTTGAGAAGGATTTGAAGGGGAATCAAGGGAATCACTTGGGGGTAAGATTTTCAACTTCATAACTCGTTTTTATGTTAATTCCTAAGTGATTAAACCATTAAATTTCTGGAATTGAACCAAGGTTGGGGAAGAAGGGTGCATGGGAAAGTTTATTTTTTCTTTTGAGGATTTGAGTGGGCAATTGTGGTCCGATTTTAGTGTTCTTGGTATGCATAGAATCGTGGGATGACAAGGTTTCTAAGGATATAAAAATTATTGAATTCCGAGATGTGGGCCCGGGGCTCAGGTTTTGCCGAATTTCGGGTTTTTTGTTTAATTTTGTGATTTTCGATTGGGTTGTCTTCCTTGAGTATATTTTAATTTTGTTGAACGGGTTTTGGCTAGATTCGGAGAAATCGGGAGCCAATTTAAGGGGAAAAGGCATAGAAGACTAGTGTTGTGGCCCGGTTGAGGTAAGTAATGGTCTTAAATCTTGTCCTAAGGGTATGGAACCCCGGACTGCATTATTTTCTCACTGAATTTGGAATGGCGCACATATCAGATGACGAATATGTGGCGCGTACTGATTTTTTTGGACTGGACTAGGTCCTCTCCGCGGAAACTAATGAGTTGCATATTTACTCAAAACCTTATGTTAATTATGTTCTAAAAGAATTGTGTAATATTTGGGCAATGAGCCATGTTTGGGGCCTAGTGCCGATCTGTTTTAACCCCTTGGGGCTACTTTACTTATATTCTCACTACTTAAAACTATGATTTTACACTCAGTCTCCTTGCGAAATTGTTGACACTCCTATTTGATGATATTACTTTTTCTTGAAATGAAATATTATTTTCGGGTCGAGAACCTCGTTTTACTTATGGCCCGAGTGGCAAGTTGAGAGTGTCTGACTGAGTGCGGCCGAGGGCCAATATTGTGAGGATATTTATGATATGAGACAGGCCGAGAGCCTGAGAGCGATTGATGCCATGATTTGGCTATTTATTTAGCGCTTGGGATGAAGGAGCCCCTCCGAAGACGGAGTCTGTACACACCCCCAGTGAGCGCAGGTACCTACTGAGTGCAAGTGCGAGTGCCGAGTGACGAGTGATTGGGAGGTATGAGTGACTGTGAGGTGCTGAGTGATTGATCATGAGTGATTGTGAGGTGCTAAGTGATTGATTATGAGTGACAGTGAGGCATGCCCGAGGGGCAGATCATGATACATGTTTTGCCAAAGGGGCGACTGATGATTCCACTACTTTCATTCTGAGCTTATGTAATGTGTTTTGCCCGAGGGGCGTCAATATGATTCATTTCATTTTTATGCTAGACCTTTCGGTTGAAGTTGTTGAAAAATATATATTGTTAAAGGGTTTTCGGAAGTTTATTTTTAAGGCATGACGATTTCATATATCTATCTTATACTATTTGAAAGTAAATAGTATAACAGGTAGCTGTCCAGCGTCCGCAGCATCTCTGTCTTCCCTTCCTGTGTATTTAGCTTTGATTCCGAGATTTGAATTATAATAATTTATTTTGGATTATTTCACTAGATGCTCATGACACGTTGGCTCCGGGTTTTGGGGATTTCAATAGTATTCTATGATGTCCTTCTTTAATCAGTAGTTCTGTATATTTATGAAATGCTCAGATTCTGGAAATGGGATGTTTTTTAGAAATTGTGATCATTTGTTATATTGGCTAGCCTAGTTCCACGAAAGGAGTCATCACGGCCGGTTGGGATTTGGGGTCGTGACATATATATATATATATATATATATATATATATATATATATATGTGTGTGTGTGTGTGTGT
>ML309468.1:0-17040 GCA_005239505.1 Nicotiana paniculata
TAAATTGTGAGGAAGAGAGTAAAGCATGAAGGGTGATGTCGTGCATAATTTATTTAAATTGTGCGGAAGAGTATAAAGCACGAAGGGTGATGCCATGCATAATTTGTTTAAATTGTGAGGAAGAGTATAAAGCACGAAGGGTTTTACGAAGGGTGATGCCGTGCATACTTTATTTAAATTGTGAGGAAGAATGTAAAGCACGAAGGATGATGTCGTGCATAATTTATCTATATTGTGAGGTGAGAGTAAAAGCACGAAGGGTGATGCCGTGCATACTTTATTTAAATTGTGAGGAAGAATGTAAAGCACGAAGGATGATGTCGTGCATAATTTATCTATATTGTGAGGTGAGAGTAAAAGCACGAAGGGTGATGCCGTGCATTCATATTTATTATTTGGTAAGGCTGAGAGTAAAAGCACAAAGGGTGATGCCGTGCAAGTTTCTTTTCTATTTTAATTGCTTAAATTGTTGTTGATCACTGTCTATTTCTGTCTTATTGTTTTTCTCACTCTTTATGTTAAATTCCCCATTGTATGCTCCCTTCCCATTATTTGTTGTTTACTTTTCTTTAATCGGTATTATTTCTACTAGCATGATTATACATGTCCATGTTTTGTTTGTGGTGTCATGTCCTAGCCTCGTCACTACTTCGCCGAGGTTAGGCTCGACACTTACCAGTTACATGGGGTCGGTATTACTCATATTATACTCTACATTTCTTGTGCAGATCCAGGTTTAGGACCGAGCTGAGTTCGAGTTAGAGCTAATACTTCCGCACGGAGACACGAGGTAGATCTGCCGACGTCCGCAGATTCCTGGAGTCTCTTCCTTATTATTCAGTTGTTGTTTTCTTTAGTTCAAAACAGATATAAATTTTCTTTCAGCCAAATACTTGTTGTAAATACTTAGTAGTTCGTGAATTGTGACTCCAAACTCTGGGTAGCTAAATACTAGTATTAGATTCGCAGTATCATTTTATTAATTCATATATTATTTTGGCAGTATGTGTTGGATGGTAGAAAGACTTCACATATGTTCTAATTGTTTTAAATATCGTAACCCTCTAATGTTGGCTTGCCTAGCAAGAATAGCGTTAGGCGCCATCACGGTCCCGATGGTGGGAAATCGGGTCGTGACAAGTTGGTATCAGAGCTCTAGGTTTCCTAGGTCTCACAATTCACTGAACAACTTAATAGAGTCTGAGGGATCGGTACGGAGTCGTCTGTACTTATCTTTTAGATGCTATAAAGTTAGGAACAAGTTAGATGCTATAAAGTTAGGAACAAGTTCAATTTTATTCAACTTTGTCGTGTGATTCTTGTTATCCCCATACTGATTGAACTCTTTTATTCGTATTCTCTCGCAGATGGCGAGAAAACGTACCTCATCTTCCGCTTCCCAACAGCTGGACCCTCCAGCAGCAGTAGCTCCTATAAGGGGTTAGAGGCCGAGGCCGTGCTAGAGGCAGGGGCAGGACTCAGCCCAGTGTTCAGGCAGCAGCTCCAGCTGCGGAGCCCCAGATAGAGCTTGATGAGGGGCTCCAGATCAGACCATTCCGACGGGACCAGCTCAGGTCCCAGAGGGGTTTATTTACACCCCGGTGCTTCAGGATGCCTTGGTCCGACTAGTAGGCCTTATGGAGAGTGTATCCCAGACTGGTGCAATCCCTGGGGCAGCAGCCGTATCCCAGGCTGGAGAAGGAGTCCAGACTCCTTCTACCCACACTCTGGAGCAGACTACTCCTCAGATTCAGACTCCAACAGCCTATCCAGTTGGGGTAATTCAGCCAGTTGTTGCAGCACTGCTCGTTGATGGGACAGCTATGTCCTCCAATGCTTTGTGAAGATTGGACAGGTTTATCAAGCTTTTCCCTATTCATTTTAGTGGTTCCAGTTTAGAGGACCCCTAGGAATACCTTGATAGATGTCATGAGGTTCTTCGGAACATGGGTATTTTGGAGACCAATGGGGTCGACTTTGCTGCTTTCCAGATGACCGGTTCTGCCAAGAAATGGTGGAGGGGTTATCTATTTACTAGACCAGCGGGATCTCCTGCTCTTACTTTGGATCAGTTTTCACAACTCTTCTTGGAGAAGTTTCTACCTATTACTACTAGAGAGGAGCATTGCCGTCAGTTTGAGCGTCTCCATCAGGGCATCATGACTGTTACACAGTATAAGACCCATTTCGTGGATTTGGCCCGTCATGTTACTCTTTTTCTACCCACAGAGAGGGAGAGGGTTAGGATATTTATTGAGGGTCTTGCTCAGCCTATCAGATTACAGATGGATAAGGAGACAGGGAGCGAGATATCTTTCCAGGATGCGACCAATGTGGCCCGGCGAGTTGAGGTAGTTCTTGGATTGGGAGGTCAGGGGTCCGACAAGAGACCTCGACATTCCGGTGGATTCAGCGGTGCCTCATCTGGAGGCGGGGTTACTTTCAGTAAAGTCCATTCTTCCAGGACATTCCATTCAGCACTTCAGACATCCCGCGGTGCCCCAGGTGGTCGTGGCTCTTACTTGCCTTATTCTGATCAGCCAGCTCCTATCAGTGCACCTCCTCTTCAGAGTTTTCAGGGTGGTTATACAGGTCGATAGGGTCAGTTTGCCGGCCAACAGTCTCAGCAACCAAAGTCTTTTTATACTTGTGGTGACCCGAGGCACATTTCTAGATATTGCCATCGCGCGCTGGGTAGTTCTCAGTATCAGGGTTCTCGTGCTATATTTTTGGCACCAGCTTCCGCACCACCTGCCCAGCCAGCCAGGGGTAGAGGTCAGGTAGCCATAGGTAGGGGCCAGATTATTAGAGGTGGAGGACAACCCGCTAAAGGTGGAGGTCCTTCTGTCAGAGGTCGTCCTAGAGACATGGTCCAGGGTGTTGGGGCCCAGCCCCGATTGTATGCATTTTTGGCCAGACCTGAGGCAGAGTCCTTTGATGATGTTATCACAGGTACCATTTCAGTTTTCAATAGATATGCTTCAATTCTGTTTGATCTGGGGTCTACTTACTCTTATGTGTCATCTTATTTTACTTCGTATTTGGTTGTGCCCCGCGATTCCTTGAGCATCCCTGTTTATGTGTCTACGCCCGTGGGGGATGCTATTGTTGTAGATCGTGTGTATCGCTCGTGTGTGGTCGTTATTGAGGGTCTTGAGACCAGTGTAGACCTTTTGCTTCTTGATATGGTTGATTTTGATGTCATGTTGGGCATGGATTGGCTGTCACCTTATTACGCCATATTGGACTGTCACGCCAAGACAGTGACCTTAGCTTTGCCGAGGTTACCTCGATTATAGTGGAGAGGGACTCCTGGTCATTCCTCCAGCAGGGTTATTTCTTACGTGAAGGCTCGGCGTATGGTCGAGAAAGGGTGTTTGGCCTATTTGGCTCATGTTCGTGATTTTGGTGCCGAGGTTTCTTCTACAGATTCGGTGCCTGTTGTTCGTGAGTTTTTCGAGATGTTTCTTGCAGACCTATCGGGGATGCCACCCAACAGGGATATCAATTTTTTCATTGATGTGGCACCGGGCACTCAGCCCATTTCTATTCGTCCATATGGATGGCCCCACTAGAGTTGAAAGAATAGAAGCAACAACTGAAAGATTTGCTTGGTAAGGGCTTCATTAGACCCAGTGTCTCGCCCTAGGGTGCACCGATTTTGTTCGTGAAGAAGAAGGATGGATCGATCAAGATGTGTATAGGTTACAGACAGTTGAAAAAAGTCACTATCAAGAACAAGTATCCGTTGCTGAGGATTGATGATTTGTTTGATCAGATTCAGGGTGCCAAAGTGTTTTCAAAGATCGATTTGAGATCGGGTTACCATCAGTTGAAGATTAGGGCATCCGATGTCCCTAAGACAGCCTTTCGGACGAGGTATGGGCACTATGAATTTCTGGTGATGTCTTTTGACTTGACTAATGCCCCAACATCATTTATGGACTTGATGAATCATGTGTTCAAGCCTTATCTGGATTCCTTCGTAATTGTGTTCATTGATGACATTCTAATATATTCCCGCAGTCGGGAGGATAATGAGCAGCACCTTCGGATAGCGCTTTAGACTTTGAGGGACAATCAGTTATATGCTAAATTTACAAAGTGCGAGTTTTGGTTGGATTCAGCCGCCTTCTTGGGTCACGTCGTATCAGCGGAGGGTATTCAGGTAGATCCTATAATGACCCGGTCGGTTGTTTTGAAAGTTAACGCCCCGATACACTAATAACCGTTTCTCCAATGTCTATTTATGTTATTGGATATTGTCGGAGCATTGAGTGATGAAATTCGGAGTGATTTTGGACACATAGTCCTTAAATATGGATTTTAGCTTTTGAAATCAGGTCGTAGCTAGAACCGTGTGAAGACGGATCCAAAATGGAATTATGTCGACTCCGTTAGCTTCGTTGGGTGATTCCGGGGTTAGGATCTTCGGAATGTGCTTTCGAGGTTGGTTGTAGATTTAGACTTGAATTGACGAAAGTTAGAATGTCGGCGATTTCGGCCGATAGGTGAAATTTTGATATCAGACTCGGAATGGAATTCCGAAAGCGACAGCAGGTCCGTAATGTCAGTTATGACCTATGTACAAAATTTAAGGTCATTCGGATGAGTTTTAACGTGTTTCGGCATCGGATGTGAATTCTAGAAATTTCATACTTCTGCATTGCATATTTAAATTGGGACTACGGACTGAGATCTGGTAGCTTTCCCCCTGTACTGTTTGCATATTTAAATTGGGACTACGGACTGAGATCCGGGAGCTTTCCCCATGTAATGCATAGCATATTTAACTTGGGACTACAAACTGAGATCCGGGAGCTTTCCCCTTATACTGCATTGCATATTTACTATTGAGATATATGTTGTGCTGAGCCGAAGGCTCTCTTTCTGTTATTAATTCTTCCAGTTTCTATTAATCCTGTTTATCATTGCTTATCTATATTTCACGGTTTTAATTTATAACTGACTTGTTTTAAAACTCAGTAGAGCCTCAACCTAAGCTCATCATTACTTTACTGGGGTTAGGCTTGGCACTTACTGAGTACCGAATGTGGAATACTCACGCCCTTTCCTGCGCATGTTTTCCCCATGTGCAGATCCAGGTACCAGCGCATCGTACAGTGGCTAGGCGTATCTTAGCAGCTACTTAGGAGTCCGCGAGGTAATTCTGCCGCGTCTACAGGATCTCACGAGTCCCCTTCCTACTATAGTATAGATACATGAGATATATAGATACATTTTCCTAATTCCTTTGTATAGAGGTACAATATTGCAGAGTTTGTGACTTTGTAATGTTCCGGGTTTTGGGAAAGTAAAAGTTGTAAATGCCGAGCGGCTAAATTTTATAGTATTGCTCCTTTACTGTTTCTATTATTGTTTTGTCTTATTTTTCGCAAATTTTAGGCTCACCTAGTCTTAGAGACTAGGTGCCATCACGAGACCGTTCTGAGGGTAATTCGGGTCGTGACAAGTTGGTATCAGAGCGTCTAGGTTCATAGGAGTCACAAGTCACAAGTCGGTTTATTGGAGTCTCGCGGATCGATGCGAAGACGTCTTCTATCTTCAAGAGGCTATGTAACTGTTAAGAACAATCAAATTCTTTGGAATTCCTTATCGTGCTAGTTACTCTCATCAAATTCTTAAACTCTATTCTATTCTTGCTTTCATATGGTTCGTACCCGTACCGGACATACTGATGACCAGGCACCCGATCCCCCAGTCAGAGCCACCAGAGTCAGGGGTCGGGGTAGAGGACGAGCACACGATGCAACCCGAGCACCGGCTAGAGCAGAGGCAGATGAGCCCCCAGCAACTACAATTGAAGGGGCACATGAGGTCCCTACTGTTACTCCAGACCTCCAGGAGACATTGGCTCAGTTCTTGAGTGCCTTCAGTACTCTGTCTCAGGCGGGACTACTCCCGATAGATCTAGCTACATCCCAGGCCGGGGGAGGGACACTAACTCCCGCAGCACGTACTCCTGAGCAGAGGGTTCATATTGGGTAGGTTCCATAGTATATTCCTATGCCCCCAGCAGCTCTTGCTCAGCATGAGACTAGGATAGTTGTTCCTGAGGCAGAGCAGCTCCGACTTGAGAGTTACAAGAAGTACCACCCACCTGAGTTCAGCGAACTAGCTTCGGATGACGCCCTGGGTTTTCTTGAGGGGTGTCGTCGCATTCTCCGCACTATGGGTATTGTGGAGACGAGTGGGGTTTATTTCACTGCTTTCCAGCTGAGGGGAGCAGCTTATCAGTGGTGGCGTGCTTTTGAGCTTAGTAGTCTGGATGAGGCAGCTTCACTTACTTGGGCTCAGTTCTCCGAGATGTTCTTACTTGAGTTTGTCCCTCAGAGCCTCAGGGATGCATGGCATGCGGAGTTTGAGCAGCTACGCCAAGTTACCATGACTGTGTCAGAGTATGTGGTCCTTTACAGCGATTTGGCTCGCCATGCACCAGCTTTGGTTGCCACTGTCAGAGAGAGGGTTCGACGCTTTATTGAGGGACTCCACCCTAGTATTCGGACCAGCATGGCCAGAGAGCTGGAGATAGATACTACTTACCAGCAGGCCGTGAGTATTGCTCGGAGGATTGAGACTATGTTAGCCCGGGATAGGGAGGAGAGAGAGGCCAAGAGGTCTCAAGAGACTGGTCATTTTTCAGGAGCCCTTGCACCAGCAGCACGCTATGGTAGGGGTTTTGTGAGTCGCCCCATTCACTCAGCTCTTCCAGCAACCAGTGGTATTCCAGCTCCTCCTAGACCTCAGGAGCCTTATTATGCATCACTAGTATCTCATGTGCCTCCTGCTCGAGGTTCTATCACTGGCCAGCCCAACAGGCCAGTTCAGAGTCAGCAGCAGCCTCCACGTCCTCCAAGGGGTTGTTTTTAGTGTGGTGAACCTCGTCATATGATTAGAGATTTCCCCAGAGCAAGGAAGGGTGCACCACCTCAGACTTATCAGGTTCCACGTCTTCCACTGGGTCATCCAGCTATTCTTCCATCCCCAACTCCTACCCCACCATCTCAGGTAGCTCGAAGTGGAGGCCGGGGAGCTCGAGGTCGCCCTAGAGGGGGAGGCCAGGCCAGGTACTATGCTCTTCCAGCCCGATCCGAGGCCATTGCTTCAGATTCAATCATTACAGGTATTTTTCCCGTTTGTCATAGGGATGCATCGGTATTATTTGACCCAGGCTCTATATATTCGTATGTGTCTTCTTATTTTCCTTCATATCTGGGGATATCTCGGGATTCTTTGAGATCTCTCGTTTATGTTTCTACTCCGGTGGGAGATTCTCTTGTTGTGGACCGCGTATATCGGTCATGTGTGATTTTTATCAGTGGTTTTGAGACCAGGGCTGATTTACTATTACTCAGCATGGTAGATTTCGACGTTATATTGGGTATGGATTGGTTGTCTCCCTACTATGCTATTCTTGATTATCACGCCAAGACCGTGACGCTGGCTATGCCAGGATTACCGAGGTTAGAGTGGAGAGGTTCCTCAGAGTATACTCCCCGCCGAGTCATTTCTTTTCTTAAGGCTCAGTGGGTGGTTGAAAAAGGGGTGTGATGCGTATTTGGCTTATGTGAGAGATGTTAGTGCTGAGACCCCTACAGTTGAGTCAGTTCCAGTTGTCAAGGACTATCCTGTTGTATTTCCAGCTGATCTTTCGGGTATGCCGCCCGATAGATACATTGATTTCGGCATTGACTTATTGTCGGGCACTCAGCCCATTTCCATTCCTCCCTATCGCATGGATCCTCCTGAGTTGAAGGAGTTGAAGGAGCAGTTACAGGAGTTGCTTGAAAAGGGATTCATCAGGCCCAGTGTATCACCTTGGGGCGCTCTGGTATTATTTGTGAAGAAAAAGGATGGCTCGGTGCGTATGTGTATTGACTACCGGCAGCTGAATAAGGTAACAGTGAAGAACAGGTGCCCATTGCCTCGCATTGATGATCTATTTGACCAGTTGCAGGGTGCTAGGGTGTTCTCCAAAATTGATCTGTGTTCGGGTTATCATCAGTTGAAGATTCGGGAGCCGGATACCCCGAAGACTGCCTTCAGGACCAGATATGGCCACTATGAGTTCCTTGTTATGTCATTTGCACTGACCAATGCCCCACCAACCTTCTCTTCTGATGGGATCAAGGTAGACCCGAAGAAGGTAGACGCGGTGCAGAGTTGGCCCAGACCGTCCTCAGCCACTAAGACCCGCAGTTTCCTCGGTTTGGCTGGGTATTATCGCCGTTTTGTGGAGGGATTTTCATCCATTTCAGCACCCATGACCAGACTGACCCAGAAGGGTGCACCTTTTATATGGACTGAGGAGTGTGAGTAGAGGTTTCAGAAGCTCAAGACATTCTTGACTACAGCTCCAGTGTTAGTATTACCCACAGGTTCAGGGTCATATACAGTCTATTGTGATGCTTCGAGGATTGGCCTGGGAGCGGTGTTAATGCAGGACGGTAGGGTGATTGCCTACACGTCCACGCAGTTGAAGGTGCATGAGAAAAACTACCATGTTCATGATCTCAAGTTGGCAGCGATGTTCACACCCTGAAGATATGGCGTCATTATTTATATGGTGTTCCCTATGAGATATTCACGGATCACCGGAGTTTGCAGCACATATTCAGGCAGAAGGATCTCAATTTGCGCCAACGTAGGTGGTTGGAGTTTCTAAAGGACTATGACATCACTATGTTATATTATCCGGGGAAGGCCAATGTGGTGGCCGACGCCTTGAGTCGTCGGGCGGAGAGTTTGGGGAGTTTGGCATATCTTCATGCAGCTGATAGGCCTCTAGCCTTAGATGTTCAGTCCTTAGCCAGTCAGTTCGTGAGATTGAATCTTTCTGAGCCTTGCCGGGTGATAGCTTGTGTGGTTGCTCGTTCTTCTCTTTATGACCGTATCAGAGAGCGCCAGTATGATGATCCCCACCTTCTGGTTCTTCAGGACAGGGTCCGGCGGGGTGATGCCAGGGACGTGACTATAGCTGATGATGGCGTGATGAGGATTCAGGGTCGTATTTGTGTACCCAACGTAGATGGGCTTCTGGAGTTGATTCTTTAGGAGGCCCATAGTTCGCGGTATTCCATCCATCCGGGTACCGCGAAGATGTACCAGGATCTGAGGCAGCACTATTGGTGGCAAAGGATGAAGAAGGATATAGTGGAGTTTGTAGCCAAGTGTCTCAACTCTCAACAAGCCAAATGTGAGCATCAGAGACCGGGAGGGTTACTTCAGCAGATTGAGCTTCCAGAGTGGAAGTGGGAGCGGATCACCATGGACTTTGTGGTTGGACTTCCTCGGACTTTGAGGAATCATGATGCTATTTGGGTGATTGTGGATCGGCTGACCAAATCAGCGTATTTCATTCCAGTGCTGACTACATATTCATCTGAGAGGTTGGATGAGATTTATATCAGAGAGATTGTTCGCCTCCACGGTATCCCAGTATCTGTCATTTCAGACAGAGGTACACAGTTCACTTCACGGTTCTGTAGATCCGTTCAGCAAGAGTTAGGCACCAGGGTAGAGTTGAGTACAACTTTTCACCCTCAGACAGACGGGCAGTCCGAGCGCACAATTTAGATTCTCGAGGATATGCTTCGTGTATGTGTGATAGATTTTGGAGGGTCATAGGTTCGATACTTGCCTCTTGCAGAGTTTGCTTATAACAACAGCTACCAGTCCAGCATTTAGATGGAGCCGTATGAACCTTTGTATGGTAGGTGGTGAAGGTCTCCCGTGGGATGGTTTGAGCCGGCGGAGGCCCGATTGTTGGGTACAGACTTGGTTCAGGATGCCCTAGACAAGGTGAAGGTGATTCAGGAGAGACTTCGCACAGCTCAGTCCAGGCATAAGAGTTATGCGGACCGGAAGGCTCGTGACTTGGCATTTATGGCTGGTGATCGAGTTTTGCTTTGGGTATCGCCTATGAAGGGCGTCATGAGGTTCGGTAAGAAAGGCAAGCTGAGTCTGAGATTTATTGGCCCTTTTGAGGTGTTGCGACGTGTTGGGGAAGTTGCTTATGAGCTAGCCCTGCCTCCCAGCCTAGCAGGGGTTCATCCGGTATTCCACGTCTCCATGATCCGGAAGTATCACGGTGACCCGACTCATGTTTTGGATTTTGGCTCAGTCCAGTTGGACAAGGATCTATCATATGTTGAGGAGCCTGTGGCTATATTGGACGGGCAGGTCAGAAAGCTCAGATCGAAGAAATTTGCCTCAGTTAAGGTTCAGTGGAGGGGTCAGCCAGTCGAGGAGGCAGCTTGGGAGACCGAGCAGGATATGCAGAGTCAGTACCCTTATCTCTTCACAGCTTCAGATATGTTTCTATACGCGTTCGAGGATGAACGATTTTCTTAAGAGGGGGAGGATGTAATGACCCGGTCGGTCATTTTGAGGGTTAGAACCCCGATCCCCTAATAACCGCTTCTCCCATGTCTATTTATGTTATTGGATCTTGTCGGAGCGTTGAGTGATGAAATCCGGAGTGATTTTGGACACATAGTCCTTAAATGTGGATTTTAGCTTTTGAAATCAGGCCGTAGCTAGAATTGTGTGAAGACGGATCTGGAATGGAATTCCGTTATCTCCATCGCATGATTCCGGGGTTAGGAATGTGTTCGGAATGTGCTTTCGAGGTCGGTTGTAGATTTAGGCTTGAATTGGCGAAAGTTAGAATGTCGGCGATTTCGGCCGATAGGTGAAATTTTGATATCGGACTCGGAATGGAATTTTGAAATCGACAACAGGTCCATAATGTCAGTTATGACCTGTGTGCAAAATTTGAGGTCATTCAGATGAGTTTTGACGTGTTTCGGTATCGGATGTGAATTCTAGAAATTTCATAACTTCTTAGGCTTGAATCTATGCATAATTGATGATTTTGATGTTATGATATGTTGTTTTAAGGCTCGACCAAGCTTGAACAAGGTATTAGGGTCAGTTGGTAGGTTTTGTTGAGGTTCCGGGGGCCTCGGGGTTGCTTCGGATGCCCAACGGGCGAATTTGGACCTTTAAGAGCAGTTGAACCATTTCTGGTTCTGGTGTCTCGCACCTGCGATGGTTTTTCCGCAGGTGCGAAGAGGGTGCACGCAGGTGCGGATGTAGTTCAGGCTGGCCAGATTCGTAGGCGTGGAGGAATATCCGTAGATGCGGAGCCGCACCTGCGACACAGCCACCGCAGGTGCGACCCCAGGTCTTTTAATGAGTTTTCGCACCTGCTATTGTGTTTCCGCAGGTGCCGATCCCAAAGTCGCAGGTGAGGAATCCCTGAGCTGGTTATACCAAAATCCGAGGGATTGAAATTCGTAACTACAAATCGATTGAGAGCTCGGGATTTGGCGATTTTCAGTGGAATTTGAAGAAGAGAATCATAGGTAACGTTTTCTAGCCTTAATCCATTTGTATATCAATAATCTCTATCAATTTCCTCAATCTAATCAATGAAATTAGATGAAAAAACATGAAATTGGGATGAAACTTCCCCAAGTAGAAATCTGAGGATTTAGGGAAATTTAGATGTCGAATTTTTTTTATTCTTGTCTGAGTGAGTTCATGAGCGAATGGGTGTTCATAAAATATAATTTTTACCCGATTCTGAGACGTGGGCCCGGGGGACGTTTTGGGCGAATTTCCAAATTTCGCGTATTAGCTTCGAACTTATTAGTTATCTTATTTCCTTGAAATGATATTTACACTATCAATCGAATTAACTAGATTTGGGCCACCCGGAGTTGTATACTCGTGGCAAGAGCGTGGTATTGAGTTGATTAGCGCAGTCAAGGTAAGTGGCTTGCCTAACTCTGTGTTGGGGACCTCTTCTTAGGCACTTTTATATTGATTTTGGTATGTGGACGCCGTGTACGTGAGGTGACGAGTGCGTACACGGGTCATTGTTGAAAAATTTCACTTTTTCCTTCCATGGCATCACTCATTTTCATTCCTATATTACTCTTTCCTGTCTTAACTGAGTAGTTAGCTTAAGAATAAGCATGCCTACCTGTCCTTACTTGATTTCCTCTTATTTGCTACTAGTTGCACTATGCTTAGGTAGTTTTACTTTATTATTGCATGTTGTTTTCTTGAACTGTTTAATTAAGTCGTATCCAACATACTTCTGCATTGCATATTTAAATTGGGACTACGGACCGAGATCCGGGAGCTTTCCCCCTGTACTGCATTGCATATTTAAATTGGGACGACGGACCAAGATCCGGGAGCTTTCCCCTGTAATGCATAGCATATTTAAATTGGGACTACATACTGAGATCCGGGAGCTTTCCCCTTGTACTGCATTGCATATTTACTGTTGAGATATATGATATGCTGAGCCGAGGGCACTCTTTCTGTTACTAAATTTTTCCAGCTTCCATTAATCTTGTTTATCATTGCTTAACTATATTTCACTGTTTAAATTCATAATTGCCTTGTTTTAAAACTCAGTAGAGCCTCAACCTGACCTTGTCACTACTTGACTGGGGTTAGGCTTGGCACTTATTTCATGCGCATGTTTTCCCCATGTGCAGATCCAGGTACCAGCGCACCGTACAGTGGCTAGGCGTATCTTAGCAGCTGCTTAGGACACCGCGAGGTAATTCTGCCGCGTTCACAGGATCTTACGAGTCCCCTTCCTACTCTAGTATAGATATAGGAGATATATAGATACATTTTCCTTATTCCTTTGTATAGAGCTACAGTAGTGCAGAGTTTGTGACTTTGTGATGTTCCGAGTTTTGGGAAAGTAAAAGTTGTAAATGCCGAGCGGCTAAATTTTATAGTATTGCTCCTTATTTACTGTTTCTATTATTGTTTTGTCTTATTTTTCGCAAATTTTAGGCTTACCTAGTTGTAGAGACTAGGTGCCGTCACGAGACCGTTCGGAGGGTAATTCGGGTCGTAACAGATCCTAAGAAGATTGAGGCAGTCAAGAACTGGCCTAGACCCACTTCAGCCATAAAGATCAGGAGCTTCTTGGGTTTGGCGGTTTATTACAGTCGGTTTGTGGAGGGGTTTTCATCTATAGCAGCCCCAATGACTAAGTTGACTCAAAAAGGTGCCCTGTTCAAATGGTCGGACGAGTGTGAGGCGAGCTTTCAGAAGCTCAAGACAACCTTGACTTCAGCACCGGTGTTGGTGTTGCCATCAGGTTCAGGATCTTTCATGGTATATTGTGATGCCTCTCGTGTTGGGATCAGAGCGATATTGATTCAAGAAGGCAGGGTGATTGCATATGCGTCTCGGCAGTTGAAGATTTATGAGAAGAATTACCATGTCCATGACTTAGAGTTGGCAGCCATTGTTAACGCATTAAAGATTTGGAGGCACTATCTGTATGGTGTGCCGTGTGAAGTTTTCACGGATCACCGCAGCCTTCGATATTTGTTCAAGCAAAAGGATCTCAATTTGAGATAGAGGAGATGGTTGGAACTATTGAAAGACTATGACGTCACTATATTGTACCATCCAGGGAAGGCCAATATGGTGGCCGATGCATTGAGTAGGAAGGCGGTATGTATGGGCAGCCTTGCATTCATTCCAGTCGGTGAGAGGCCGCTAGCTTTAGACATTCAGTCTTTGGCTAATCAACTTGTGAGGTTAGACATTTCAGAGCCTAGTCATGTTCTAGCTTGTATAGTCGCTCGGTCTTTCTTATTCGAGCGTATCAGAGATCGGCAGGATGATGACCAGTACTTGATGGTCCTTAGGGACACAGTTCAGCACGGTGGTGCCAAGTAGGTTACAATTGGAGATGAGGGTGTTTTGATAATGCAGGGTCGAGTGTGTGTGCCTAATGTAGATGGGCTTCGTGAGTTGATCCTTGAGGAGGCTCACAGTTCTAAGTATTTTATTCACCCAGGTGCTGCCAAGATGTACCAGGACTTGCGGCAGCATTATTGGTGGTGAAGGATGAAGAAGGATATTGTTGCGTACGTGTCTCGTTGCTTGAATTGTCAACAGGTGAAGTATGAGCATCAGAGACCCGGTGGTTTGCTTCAGCAGATAGAGATTCCTGAGTGGAAGTGGGAGCGTATCACTATGGACTTCATTGTTGGACTCCCATGGACTCAGAGGAAGTTCGACGTTGTTTGGGTTATTGGGACAGGCTGACTAAATGAGCACACTTCATTCCTGTGGCGAGTACTTATTCCTCGGAGCGGTTGGTAGAGATATATATTCGGAGATCGTTCGCCTTCACGGCGTGCCAGTGTCTACCATTTCTGATCGAGGTACGCAGTCTACCTGACACTTTTGGAGGGCAGTTCAGCGTGAGTTGGGCACGCGAGTTGAGTTGAGCACAGCA
Organism: Nicotiana paniculata; assembly: GCA_005239505.1. NCBI lineage: Eukaryota > Viridiplantae > Streptophyta > Magnoliopsida > Solanales > Solanaceae > Nicotiana > Nicotiana paniculata. The sequence goes on from ML309468.1 coordinate 14,315, forward strand.
TTTCATCCTCAGATGGACGGGCAGTCCAGGTGTACTATTCAGATCTTGGAGGATATGTTTCGCGCTTGTGTTATAAATTTGGAGGATCGTGGGATCAGTTGTTGCTGTTAGCGGAGTTTGCCTACAATAATAGCTACCAGTCGAGCATTCAGATGGATCCCTACGAGGCATTATATGGTAGACGGTGCAGATCGCCAGTTGGATGGTTTGAGCCGGGAGAGGCTCGGTTATTGGGCACTGACTTAGTTCAGGAGGCCTTGTATAAGGTCAAGATTATACAGGATCGACTTCGTACAGCTCAGTCCAGGAAAAAGAGTTATGTCGACCATAAGGTTCGTACTGTAGCATTCACGGTCAGAGAGAGGGTATTACTTCGGGTATCGCCCATGAAGGGTGTTATGAGATTTGGTAAGAAGGGAAAGTTGAGCCCTAGATATATCGGGCCATTAGAGATTCTCGAGAGAGTAGGGGAGGTAGCTTATAGACTTGCTTGCCTCCAGGGTTATCCTCATTTCATCCGGTATTCCATGTGTCTATGCTCTAGAAATATCATGGTGACCCGTCTCACGTGTTAGATTTCAGCTCTGTCCAATTGGACAAGGATTTGACCTATGAGGAGGAGCCGGTAGCTATTCTAGACCGGCAGGTTCGTCAGTTGAGGTCAAAGAGTTACCCTTCAGTTCGAGTTCAGTGGAGAGGTCATCCTGTTGAGGCAGCTACTTGGGAGTCCGAGTCGGACATGCGAAGTAGATATCCACAATTATTCGCCAGTTTAAGTACTTTTCCATGTCCGTTCGAGGACGAAGATTTGTTTTAGAGGTGGAGATTGTGATATTTTCTGATTTAATACTATATTTCGGGCTCGTTAGCCTTAAAAATATTATTTTTATTCACCTCGATTAGCATGTGCATTCCGGGCGTGAATCCGGAAATCCTTTATGTGAAAATATGTGCAATAATAATTTTTGAGAATTTAATTTGATTTTAGTTGACTTTGGTCAAATTTAGGAGTAAACGGAGTTGGACCTGTGTTCTGACGGCCCCAAGAGGTCCGTAGTAAAATATGGAACTTGGGCGTATACCTGGAATCGAATTCCGAGGTCCCTAGCTCCAAAAATCATTTTTTGATGAAAATTGTTAGACTGAAATTTGAAGGAATTAAAGAAATTGATTAATGTTTGAACTCGTTGGTATCGGGCCCGTATTTTAGTTCCGGAGCCCGGTACAGGTTTATTATAATATTTAAGTGATATCTGTGAAATTTGGTGGAAATCGGAGTTTATTTGATGTGATTCGGACGTCCGGTTGAGAAGATAGTGAATTTGAAATGTTCTTGAGGAATTCATGAGTTTTGATGCTAAATCCGTAGTTTTAGGTGTTATTTTAGCGATTTGATCGCACGATCAAGTCCGTAGGATTTTTTTAGACTTGTGTGCATCTTTGGTTTGGAGCCCCGAGGGCTCGGGTGAGTTTCGGGTAGGCTTCAGGATGTTTTGAACTTAGTGAAAACATGTTGTTTTGTTGTTTCTGGTGCACGGGTGAATTGTTCTTCGCGTTCGCGAAGCTTCTCTCGCGAACGCGGAGAGTAAACTTGCTGAGGGAGAAATCCTTCTTCGCAAAGGCAAGGTACTTGACGCGAATGCGAAGCACTGGGGGGTAGTACCCTTCGCTAACGTGACCAGACCTCCGCTAACGCGATGAGTTATGGGACCTAGGGCAGGAGAGTTGAGTTGTTCTTCGCGAACGCGACCACTGGGCGAATTTCAAGAGACAAGTTCTTCCCCAAAGTGTTGGTAAACGATTCTAAACTATTTTCTCTCAATTANTCGCGAAGCTTCTCTCGCGAACGCGGAGAGTAAACTTGCTGAGGGAGAAATCCTTCTTCGCAAACGCAAGGTACTGGACGCGAATGCGAAGCACTGGGGGGTAGTACCCTTCGCTAACGTGCCCAGACCTCCGCTAACGCGATGAGTTATGGGAACTAGGGCAGGAGAGTTGAGTTTTTCTTCGCGAACGCGACCACTGGGCGAATTTCAAGAGACAAGTTCTTCCCTAAAGTGTTGGTAAACGATTCTAAACTACTTTCTCTCAATTACCCATTGTTTTCATCACTTTTCAATCAAAATCTAGGGTTTTCATGGTAGAAATTGGGGGTTTAGGTAAAATTAGGAAATTTTGCATAATTGAAATTTAGATCCCGAATTGAGGTCGGATTTCGAAACTAACTGCATATTCGGGCTCGGGGGTGAACGGGTGGTTCGAACCTCGAGTTTGGACCAAGTGGGCCCGTGGTCGATTTTTAACTTTTTTTTGGAAAACTTAGGAAAACCATGATTATGCATTAAAGTTAATTCCTTTAGCAATAATTAATGATATTGAACTAATTATGATTAGATACGAGTGGGTTGGAGGCGAATTCTAAAGGAAAAGTTGTACTTGAGCAGTGAGTGGCCTGCGAAATCGAGGTAACTGTTGTGTCTAACCTTAGCTTGAAGGAATAGGTATTTAGTGACAATTTGCAACTTGTTTTGTTGTTGAATACGATGTATAGGTGAAGTGACGAGTACCTATACGTTGTGGTCGAGTCATAACATGCGAGTGAAAGTAATTCTTGTTATTCTTGTTGTCTTAAAGCCTATTATCTATGATTATTGGTGTTAGTAAAATGTTGGAAGATTTATATCTGATTCCACCGAGATGGATAATATTGTGAATATTGAGTAGAG
>ML309469.1:0-151058 GCA_005239505.1 Nicotiana paniculata
TTGTGAATATTTTTGTAGTTTTTAATTTTCTTAATAAAACTTATGAAGAGTAAGATAAAAAATCTAAGTATTAAGATTAGACCTAAAAAAAAATATTACACTAAAATATTCGGTGTGGTAAAAAATTAGTTGTTCACAGTGATGACACCCCTCAAGAAAACCCAGGGCGTCATCCAAAGCTAGTCTGTGAACTCAGGTGGGTGGTACTTCTTGTACCTCTCAAGTCGGAGCTGCTCTGCCTCAGGAACGCTATCCTAGTCTCATGCTGAGCTGGAGCTGCTAGGGGCATAGGAATATACTCTGGAAACTGCCCAATATGAACCATCTGCTCATGAGTACGGGCTGCAGGAGTATGTGTCCCTCCCCCGGCCCGGGATGCAGTTGGAGCTATCGGAAGTAGTCCCGCCTGAGACAGAGTACTGAAAGCACTCAAGAACTGAGCCAATGTCTCCTGGAGGGCTGGAGTAATAGTAGGGAATGATGTGTCGGAGAATTTCAGCACATTTAATACCAAATTGCTTAGATTTTAGTTTGTTTTTAAGTGCATTTATCTTTTATACTTATGGAATTTTCATGTTTTGCAGTGCATGATGGTTGAAACTCAAGAACAGTAAAAGAGATCAAAAAAGCTGAAAAGGATAAGAAAAAGACAATATGCGATCGCATAATTAATAAGGGGGGACCGCATATCTTCTATGCGGACCGCATAATGTACACGTGGACCGCATAGTTCAACAGATTGTTTAGAAAAAATTCAAGTGCAAAAATGCGGCTCATTATGCGATCGCATAACTGGTTTGTGAGCCGCATAATGGACCTCAAACCTCCAACGCCAAAAGTTGAGCTCAGAAATATGATGCAATTGTGTGGTCGCATATCAACAATGCGGACCGCACATCATGAATGTGGTGACGCACCTGGAAACTAGGGATCTGCGACGGCTCCGTGAAGAATGCGAACTGCATTCCTGTTATGCGACCGGAATGCGGTCGCATAGTTGACCTGGAAGAGCAATTTTGTACGTTTTTCACCCCGAGTTTTAGCCCACTATAAATAGATTTATTTGGGTTTTTTGGGTAATTCTTGTCTGGTTTTTGGGCTACAATACATTCATTGAATATTCTTCTCTTTTGGAAGCTTTAGAAGTGAAGATTCTTGTATTTTGTAAGCTTTATGACATTTATCACTCACATCTTTTTGTCTTTAAGAATGACTAGCTAGCTTTAAATACTAAGGTTGTGGACCCTAAATGGGTGTTATGTTATTGGGTATTTAACATTGAATATGTATATAATGGTTGGTTGATATTTATTTACTTCTCATTCTTCATTGATTGTTGGTGGTTGCAAACATTAACAAGTGCCATTAAATCATTTATTTACTTGGAAAGTGAGTTAGGATTGGTAGGAGTAAATATCAAAGACTCAAGGCTTTAAACCTTGTTTAATAGAATCGCTTAGAAATAAGTGGGTTTTATTTGGCATAAAGTGATTGCTCTTCATTATAACTCTTTTATATTTGGAAAAATTACAAAGAAGAAATACTACCCAACTATTGAAAAATATTGGGTAGTCATTTAGAAATCATTTGCATATCTAGAGGACCTTCCATTAGAAATATATCATATTAATACCTATTAGCATTACATTTCATTGATGGGGACACAACCTTGGTTTAGTTAATCACATTATTTACAATGTTAATTAATCATACTTGTCACTATTTCGATCAAATTAACACACAATCTATTCCCATATTCTTGTTACAATTAACGGAATAGAGATACGATTTGAGTTAAGATTCACACTACCAAAGTAAACCTTTCACGCCTATTCCCTGTGGGATTCGACCCCAAATTTTTTGGGTTACTATATTTGACATCGATCGCTTTACACTATTTTAAGGTGTAATTTGAGCGTATCAAATTTTGGCGCCGTTGCCGGGGAATACGATTTTGAAATTACTAGATAGTGTGTACTTTACTTTATATCTTTTTCTATTCCATCACACGTTGCTTGTTTTGTTTGGTGTACTAGGTGACAATGGCCAACGTTGATTACGATGAAGAGGAGAACCCTTTTTCCAACATCGAAGAATACATGGATGACACCAGTGTTATCCTCCCTCCGGTGGTTGGTGCCTCTACATTCAAAGTGGATCATGGGATGATTCTAATGCTAAAAGCGGAAGGATTATTCCATAACTCAACGGATGATGATCCAAAGCAACACCTAAGGAACTTCTTGGGTGTATGCGCCATGCACAAACAAACTAATGTGACGGAAGATGCTTTGAGGTTGCGGGTTTTCAAGTACTCGTTGGCGGGAAAAGCAAAAAAAATGGCTTCAAAACTTACATCCTCAATCTATCACATCATGGCTTGAGCTTGTCCGAGCCTTCTTAGCAAAGTGGTTTCCAGATAGCAAAAAGTCAGAGCTCAGATATAAAATATTTTTCTTCAAGCAATTGCTAGGGGAGCAATTACACGAGGCATGGGACCGGTTCAAGCTATACCTAGTGAGATTGCCAAATCATGGGTTTCCAGACCATATTTTGATGGAGAAATTCTATATGGGTTTGGACCCACTATCCCAGTCCATTGCTAAAAATGCAGCAGACGGGTCATTCATGGAGAAGTCATTCGCAAGGATTACTCAAATTCTAGACAAAATGGCAAAGCATAATCAAGCATGGCACTCAGAGGATGCTAGCGGTGGAATTTACTATGGTACTCTCTCTCTTACCGACATCATTATAGATAATCAAGAGAGAGACCAATTTATTGTCGGTCTTGCTACGAACATTGATGTGTTGACAAAGATGTTCACTTAGAGTCAAACAAAAAAAGTAAATATGGTGGAATACATGCAATCGATGGGAAGTAAAGATTTTGAAGAATCAAATTATGTCCAAAATTCTCAAGGTAGTTTCCATCAACAAAACAATTGGAGGTCAAACCCGCAAGGGCAAGGCCAACAAAATTGGAGAAATGATCAAGGTGGTCAAGAATCTTGGAAAAACAACAACAATTATGCAAATAGAAGTTCCAACCCTTATGTTCCACCAAGAGGGCAATATTCCAACTCCTCACAATACAAGGACGGGTCGTCGAATGAGTCCAAAATGGAAGGGATGCTAAAGAGAATTTTGCAAAATCAAGAGCGAAGTGATGCAACAATGAAAACATGTCCGAGGTAGTGGGATCACACACCGCCTCCATTCAAAAGATCGAGATGCAAATGAGAGATTTGTCACAAGAACAAACTCCCAAGATAAAGGGTATTCTTCCGAGTGACACTATTGTCAACCCAAAAGGTGGTGCAAGCGGACCATCTTCTCATTGCATGGCCATCACCACTAGTAGCGGTAAGGTGCTTCAAGATGAAAGCGAACAAGTGGTTGATGTAGAAAATCTTGATCAAGAAGTGGAAGCACAAGTTTAGTTGCCGGTTGTTATTGAAATTGAGAAGGCCTCCCAAGAGGTAAAAATCCAAGAAGAAAAGCATGGAGAGGTTAAGGAAAAAGTGAAAGAGACTCCAAAAGATCCTCCACCAATTCCTCTACCTACTCCTCCATTTCCTCAAAGGCTTGCACGAAGGGTGGACGATAGCAAGTTTGCAAAGTTCTATGACATCTTGAAACAGTTGTCGGTAAACATCCCATTCTTGGAGGCTTTCCAAGAAATGTCGGGGTTTGCCAAATACTTGAAAGATTTGATGACCAAGAACAGAACTACAAAGAATGAAGTGGTGAACTTGACTCATCGGGTAAGTTCGATAATTTCTACAACCACCGTTGAGAAAAATGGAGACCCGGGAGCATTCACTATCCCATGTACCATCGGGTTGAGAGACTTTGCTAGAGCACTCTGTGATAACGGGGCTAGCATAAATTTGATGCCTCTTTCTATCTACAAGCAAGCGGGATTGGGGTTGCCATGACCCACTAGCATGAGATTGCAAATGGCCGACCGATCAATTAAAAAACCCGTGGACATTGTTGATGATGCCTTGGTAAAGGTGGGGAAGTTCCTTCTCCCGACCGATTTTGTCATTTTGGATTGTGCGGTAGACAAGGAGATTCCTATCATCCTAGGAAGACCATTCCTTGCAACGATAAGAGCTTTAATGGACTCGGAACGACATGAAATCAAGTTCCGAGTGAATGATGAGGAAGTCACCTTCCAATATAGCAAGGGTTTTAAATTTCCAAGTGTATACAAAAGAATCTCGATCATTGATGTAGTTGATGAGTTTGAAGATTCTATTGAGATGAAGATGGAAGAAGAATGCCTCGGCGAGGCTTTGGCGGCAATCTTGGTGAACTTTGATGGTGAAGACATTGAGGGGTATGTTGAAATAGTGAATGCATTGGAAGGACGTGGGTCCTATACATATGCACCAAAGAAGCTCTCTCTTGACATTGAGAATCGAGCTACTCCTACAGCAAAACCTTCAATCATTGAGCCACCACAACTTGAGCTCAAACCACTTCCATCACACTTGAGGTACAAATTTCTCGGTTTTAATAACACTTTACCGGTCGTTTCGTGTTTGTTGAATGATGTGCAGGTTGATGAATTGTTGAATGTCTTGTGGGAGCACCGACAAGCACTTGGATGGACAATTGCCGACATCTGAGGAATCCCCGCCGGGATATGTGACCACAAAATTCAATTAGAAGAAGAGAGCAAGCCAAGTGTGGAACATCAAAGAAGGTTAAATCCTTCAATGCAAGAAGTGGTCAAGAAAGAAATTATCAAATGGTTGGATGACAGTGTTGTCTACCCTATTGCGGATAGTCCATTGGTGAGTCCGGTACAATGTGTTCCAAATAAGGGGTCATGACGGTGATTCACAACGAAAAAGAATGAGCTTATCCCCACACGGACGGTCATTGGATGGAGAGTATGCATGGACTATCGGAAGCTCAACAATGCTACGTGCAAGGATCATTTCCCTATGCCTTTTATTAATCAAATGCTTGATCGGCTAGCGGGAAGATACTTCTATTGCTTCCTCGATGAGTATTCCGGTTACAATCAAATCAATATAGCCTTGGAGGAACAAGATAAGACCACATTTACTTGCACGTATGGGACTTTTGCCTTTAGTCGGATGCTGTTTGGTTTGTGCAACGCTCCGGCTACCTTTCAACAATGTATGATGTCCATCTTCTCTGACATGGTGGAATATTTCCTAGAGGTCTTCATGGATGATTTTTCGGTGGTCGGTGACTCTTTTGAGCATTGTCTTGATAACCTTAGACAAGTACTCAAGAGATGTAAGGAGACCAACCTCGTGCTTAATTAGGAAAAATGCCACTTCATGGTGGACAAGATATCAAAACATGGCATTGAAGTTAACCGGGCAAAGATTGAAATCATCTCAAAACTTCCTCCACCAACATCGGTAAAGGGTATTCGAAGCTTTCTAGGGCACGCTGGATTCTATCAGCGTTTTATCAAGGAATTCTCTAAAATTGAAAATCCTATGTGCAAGCTCCTTGATAAAGACGCCAATTTTTTGTTTGATGACAAGTGCCTCAAGGAATTTGAGGAGCTCAAAGTGAAGCTCACCACAGCACCCATTATTGTAACACCGGATTGGTCTCTTCCATTCGAGCTCATGTGTGACGCTAGTGGTGTAGCGATTAGAGCAGTCTTGGGTCAACGGCATAGCAAGGTTCTTCATCCGATTTATTATGCAAGCAAGACACTCAATGGTGCGCAAATTAACTATACGGTGACGGAGAAAGAGCTTCTTGCTATTGTGCATGCTTTAAAAAAATTACGAGCTTATTTGTGGGGATCCAAGGTGGTGGTCTACACTGACCAATGCGCTCTTCACTACCTCATGGCGAAGAAAGATTCCAAATCAAAACTAATCCGATGGGTCCTCTTATTACAAGAATTTGACTTTGAAGTCAAGGACCGAAAGGGCACCGAGAACCAAGTGGCAGATCATCTCTCTAGACTTGAAGAAGACAGAAGACCAAAGGATGATATTGATATCAATGATTCCTTCCCTGATGAGCACATCTTGGAATTATCTTCTTCATCCACTCCTTGGTACGCCGATATTGCCAACTATTTGGTTAGTGACCTAATCCCGGATGATTTGGAAGCATACCAAAAGAAGAAATTCTTAAGAGAGTGTCGGAAATATTATTGGGAGGAGCCATTCTTGTTCCGTATCTGTGTGGACAACATTATTAGAAGGTGTGTTCCAGAGGAAGAAATGATGCAAATACTAAAGGCATGCCATGACCCACCGGTTGGTGGTCATCACGGAGGCAATCGGACGGCGGCAAAAGTGCTTGAATGTGGTTATTATTGGTCGTCCATCTATCATGATGCCAACCAAATGGTCAAATCTTGTGACCAATGTCAGAGGCAAGGATCAATCTCCAAGAGGCACGAAATGCCTATGCACTTTGTTTTGGAGGTGGAAATATTTGATGTGTGGGGCATTGACTTTATGGGCCCCTTTGTGAGCTCCTGTGGTATGAAGTATATTCTGGTGGCTGTGGACTACGTGTCCAAATGGGTTGAAGCTATTGCCTTTCCAAACAATGAGGCAAGTAGTTTGACTGTGTTCTTAAAGAAAAACATCTTCACGCGGTTTGGCACTCCTAGAGCCATTCTTAGTGATGGTGGGTCTCATTTATGCAACAAGGTTTTCACTGGGCTGTTAGAGAAATACGGTGTCAAGCATAAGGTGGCCACACCTTTTCATCCCCAATCAAGCGGCCAGGTAAAATTTTCCAACCGGGAGATCAAGAACATTCTAGCAAAGACAGTCAATGCAAACAGGACCGACTGGTCAAGGAAGCTGGACGATGAATTGTGGGCATACTGCACTGCATACAAAACTCCCATTGGTACTTCTCCCTACGGGTTAGTCTTCGGTAAAGCTTGACATCTACCTGTGGAATTAGAGCATAAAGCCATGTGGGCTCTGAAGAAGTTGAATTTGGATTGGACTGAAGCTGCAAACCTGAGGCTAACCCAACTCAACGAAATAGAGGAATTCCGTTTCCACGCTTATGAAAGTGCAGCTATGTATAAGGAAAGAATGAAATTTGTCCACGACAAAAAGATTTTGAAAAGGGAGTTCTAGTCCGGTGGCTTGGTGTTGCTCTTCAACTCAAGACTCGAATTTTTTTCGGGCAAGCTCAAATCAAAATGGTCCGGTCCATTCAAAGTGGTAGATGTGTCCCCATTTGGTGTCGTGCATCTGAGAATGGGCTCCGCACTTTCAAAGTAAATGGACAGCGCATCAAACATTATTTGGGCACTGATGGAGAAAGACATGTGGTGGAGCAATTGGCTTTTAAAGACGGTCCATGCCCGACCGATGAATGAATCTAAAATAATTTCAACTTCGTCATGCCGCGACGTTAAATCAAGCGCTTCATGGGAGGCAACCCATGTGTGGTAACACTCTTTTTGTCTTTTAAATTTCAACTTTTGTTAATTTTATTTAATTGAGCAATTTAAAGTGTGTGTTAGAGTGCAGGTGGTTCAAAAGTGCACAAAACAGGGTAAAATTGCAAGTGAACGAGAAGCTAAGAAAGAATGTCCAGTTTGCGACACAAATACGATCGCATTTTCACTATGCGGATCGCATTGCCATCGCAAACCTGGACAGTTAGTTTGGCACTTTCTGATGGCTAGAATGAGTGCCAAGGTGCACTATGCGAACCGCATTTCAGTTATGCAATCTCATAGTGCATCGCATTGTGAACCTTGGGTAATCTTAGCAATACTCCACCGCATAACTAGTATGCGGTCGCATACCAGGTTATGCGGCCACTTCACCATCGCAATACACCCCGGTAATTCCTACTCTCTTTGCATATCTCACCATAAACGTCCACACTCACAGCACTCTGCACTTAAACAAAAACAAAACGAAAATAAAAAAAAAACAGAGAAAGACGAACAACGGGGTACGGCTTCGTGATTTCAACGAACCTAGCAAAGATCTGGGGGATTCACCTGTCAAAATTGTTGTTCATCTTCTTCATCCTCTGGTACGTCAACCTCTTCTAATCTCGGTTTCTCATAACTTCTTTTAGTTTAGGTTAAATTTCAGTGTGATTTATTTCTTCTTCTTTTTTCCTTTTGATTGCTTTTAGTGTACCCCCGTTAATCTTAGTGGGTATTTGCTTGAAATGGGGGGGAAACATCCTAAGAATCATGTTAAAATATTTCTTGTTGGAAATGAAATTAGGGTAGCCATTGTTAGGGTGAGCGAAGCTCTGAGAACGATGAGTTTTGCAGTCTGCATACTCGTTGTGCGGTCCACATTTGTGTCGCGTTCCAAAACCTAGGCACCCTGAGGAAGATGGTACAATGCGGAAACTCTGCGATGGCATAGTTGATATGCGGACCGCATAGTCATCGCAGACCTCAACAGTTGGATGCCTGATGTAGCTTAGTGTTTGCAGTAGTTCTGTGATCGCAAATCCACCTTTGTGGTAAACTATGCGATTGCATAATGTGATGTTTTCCTGTATTTGATTCTGTGATGACTATGCGAACCGCATAATGGATATGCGATCGCATAAGTCATTGCATAATCAACCATTCTCAGCACATGTTACTTTGCGACAGGTTTGCGGTCCGCATAGTGGTTATGTGATTGCATAACCTGTCGCATAGTAGATTTTCTCAGTTAAATTTTTCCTTATGTTTGATACATCACTCACACGTCGTTCTTTGCAGATATGCCTCGCCAAAAACATTCAGCATCAGCCAATAAAAGGGCTTCCTCCAGCCGTCAAGCACCATCGGAAAAATGTTCACAACAAGCACCACCCCAATCTATTGATGAAAGTCACTTCCAGTCTGATGAAGCGGAGACTTTGCCAGCTGTTAATCTATAGGCTGAGGCAAGGCAGAAACAATGCGATGATTTCCAGCTTAGGTTCCTACTCCCTGATTCTAGGACTCTGTATAGAGAGGAGCTCTAAAAACGGAAAATCCTGGCTGAGAAACAATTAAGTCTGAATGGACTTCAGGAACAATACCCTCACATTTTAGCGAACATCAAAGCTAGAAAGCGGGAGTGTTTCACTTTGCTGCCTGACGAATTTAATGAAACAGTGGTGCGGGAGTTCTATGCATCCTATGGCGCTTCTAGAACAGCTCACCACAAGCGCAACAAAATATTCTGCGGCATTGTTCTATTTCGGGGGAAGGAGGTATACTGTGATGGGGCGACAATTCATAATCATTATTTCTCAACCCAGTGCCCTAGTACAGCGGAGTATGAGGCCAAATTGGCCAATAGAGATGGTGAGCGAGCTTGGGTTGCATCAGTGATTGCCAAGGGTACCCCAACCTGGATTGACCCTCCACAAAAAATATACAAGGAGGATCTTACATGAGAGGGTAGATTCTGGCTCAGTTTTGTCACTTCCCGCTTGATCCCAACCCGGAATGAAACAGACATAAGCATTGAGAAATCTATTCTCATTGCTTGCATTATTACCGGGATCACGATCAATGTGGGTGACATCATTTCCAAAGAGATAGGGGTCCGGGAATGGCAGAAAGCCACATCATTTCCTTTCCCTTGCTTGATCACAGCCCGCTGTAAAGCTACGGATGTTCCTACAATGCCACATTCTGACAAGATGGAAAAAATGGAGAAGGATATCGACATCACACACATTAGTGATGCAGTGCCAAAGGTAGATGTTGTTCCTCCGGAGATTCAGATTCAGATTCCCACCGACACAGACATCTCCAACTCCCATACTTCTATTGCACCTCCGACCATAGAGGCATCCACTGCTGCCCCACAGCCTACCCCTCAGGTCATTGCACAACCACCTGCTTCATTGCCAGTCCTTTCGAGGCTTGGTCTCCTAACTCAGCACACTAATGCTAAGGAAGACAAGCTTCTGAATGACCTCCCTACACTTATCAGGCAGGCTCTGACCCCCATTCAGCCATCAGTGACGGCCCTAGAGCAGCAGCACATATCTTATGCGGGTCACCTGAAGGGGCTTGAGGCCAGTATTGAGAAGATTGAGCGTGGTGAGGTTGGAGACCTGCCAACACTCTGTGCTGATGTGACTACACTAAAGACTGAGCTCCACAAGCTGCAAAATCTGGAGTTTGATTTCTCTTCCTTCCTGCCCAAAGAAGGAGAGCAGGGAGCGGGCGCATCAGACACTGAGCTAGGTCTTGATTTCTCCACACTAATGACAGCCCAGGAAGCCCAGATTGTTGGACCCTCCCAGTCCCCACTTTCCTCTGAGCCAGTTGACATGCCTTCCGGGGAGGAGTCCGGACATTTAATAGAGTCCGAGGGTGAGGAATCATCTGAGGAGGAAACTGATGAAGAGGACCTTTCTGTTGATGATGAAGGCCCTCAGGAGAAGGGCAAGCAGGTTGTCAACACCACAGCTGTGGAGGAAGAAGAGGAAGCTCAGGTACAGTTGGCAATACAGTGGTCACTAGTTGACACCGCTACTCGGGCCATAGCATCAGACATTTCGTTGTCAGTAGGCGAGGCCAGCAGCTCTCAGACTCCATCTTCAGTTGCAGGACATGAGGATACTCCACCTATAGCAGCCGTCACCTCTCCAGCTGAGTCTTCAACAGCTCTTCCACCACCAGTGGTCGTCTTACCTTCAACTGAGACTCCAGCAGCCCCAGTTCAACTAGAGGTCATTGACCCCTCTGGCACGCAACAGGCTACTGATTTCCATAGCACTTAGTGTGCCCCAGGGAGCCCCTAACTCTGTTTTACATTTCTTATGCATTGAGGACAATGCATGATCTTTGGTTGGGGGTGGAAGGGTATCCTTGTATGAGTATGTTTTGTGGCAACTTGTGTGATACTCAAACTATTGTACTTGTTTTCTTTTTGTGTTATATGTGATCTTCAAAGTTGTCGGTAAAATTTTTGTATATACTTCTGTTGTTTATCGTTAACTTGTGTTGTCCTCGTACATATGTTAAAAAAACAAGTAGTTAGTTGTACGTATGTTTATCAGTAGTAGTTAACAATGAATTCCCCTTGGTTTTTCTTCGCCAGGTTCTTTTCCAAGGGTGTAATAGTAGAACCATGGCAGTAGGATGAAACATATTGACCAGTTTGGTGTAGGTGTCTAGTCTCAAGCATGTGTGTCTGTAAATAACCTATACCCTTCCGTGATATATAAAAAAAACAAACAAAAGGTATCTTGTGTTGTAAAGGCAATCAACTTTGTGAACTTGAGGCTCGCTTTTTGACTCTATGCTTACTTAGAATTATACATGTAAATATGATGAAAGCTTCGAGTTACCAAGTGTTGACTCGAGAGCTAAAACTATGTTGAGCCAAACAGTCGTGTGACGTCTGTGTTAGCTTTTGTATAAATAATTCTTGTGTTATTTCTGTCGTCTAGAACTTGCCCGGTTGGTTTTTCGATGCTCGTGATAATTACATTTAGTTGGAGAAATGACCTTAGGTAGTCTTTGTGATATGGAAAACCTAGTGAGCCTTTCAAGCTACCCAATGTATACATGTTATCACTAGTTACCCCATTTGAGCCTTTAACCTTTTTATTGAACACCTCATTACAAACCTTCCCTTTTAATTATAAAATAACTCCATCTTTTGAACCCGTCCCTCCTTGAACATTGAGAATGAAGCTAAAAACCTAAGTTGGGGTGGGGTGTCAAAGTGGAAGTTGATAAGGTTGTACATTGAGTGTAGGAACCAGCACCTCAAAATATTCGCATGAGATTATTCAAGCTCCAAAAGAAAAACAAAAACAAATATCTATATATATATATATATAGATGGTTCAAAGTTGGTTCAAAGTTGAAGAAAAATATAAAAAAAGAGAGAAAAAGAAACTAGAGGGGTATGTCAGGTGGTTCAAAGTTGGTAACTAAGAGCCAATAAGGGCTATGTGGTTTGAAAAGAGACAAAGGGCATTGAAAGAGAAAAATGTGAGTAGTGTCCAAGGAGGGTGTAGTCACTTGTACCCAAATAATCATCCAACCCTTCCCTAAACCTACATTACAAGCTTAAAAAGTCCTTATGGGATCTCCAACTGAATGTTCTTAAATAGGCAACGAATCAAAATAAGGGCAAGCCTATGGTATGATGTGTTGTAACACTTGAAACTCTTTGTGAGAGTGAGTGTATTTGTGAATATGTCTCTTTTTGCTGTCATTGTAAATATTGAGAGTTGGGACCTTCTTTCTAGTAAGGGCACATGAACTGTGAAGTCTGACAGAAGTTGAGTTCTTGAAGTCGGATGTTAGTGCACTCAGCCAAGAGTAGCATTTTGTCAAATTGGTCGAGGTTCAAAGTTCACAAGTTGATTAGTTTCCTTGTATATAACAATGATTGTTCATAAAGGGTAAATAAACAAAAATTCATGCTTGTGGTACTAGCAATTAACACCGCCCTTGGTCATTATTGTTTCCGGTCTTGTAATTGGAGTCTAGGGTAGGATAGAGTCGTTTTAGTTGCTTGAGGACAATCAAGAGTTTAAATTGGGGTGTTGATGTGCTGGAGAATTTTGGCACATTTAATACCAAATTGCTTAGATTTTAGTTTGTTTTTAAGTGCATTTATCTTTTATACTTATGGAATTTTGATGTTTTGCAGTGCATGAGGGTTGAAACTCAAAAACAGTAAAAGAGATCAAAAAAGCTGAAAAGGATAAGAAAAAGACAAGATGCGATCGCATAATCAACAAGGGGGGACCACATATCTTCTATGCGGACCGCATAATGCGCAGGTGGACCGCATAGTTCAAAAGATTGTTTAGCAAATATTCAAGTGCCAAAATTCGGCCCATTATGCGATCGCATAACTGGTTTGCGAGCCGCATAATGGACCGCAAACCTCCAGTGCCAAAAGTTGAGCTCAGAAATGCGATGCAATTGTGCGGTCGCATATCAACAATGCGGACTGCACATCATGAATGCGGCGACGCACCTAGAAACTAGGGTTTGTATCTGTGACAGCTCTGTGAAGAATGCGAACCGCATTCCTGTTATGTGACAGGAATGCGGTCACATAGTTGACCTGGAAGGGCAATTTTTTCCGTTTTTCACCCCGAGTTTTAGCCCACTATAAATAGATTTATTGGGGTTTTGTGGGTCATTCTTGTCTGGTTTTTGGGCTACAATACATTTATTGAATATTCTTCTCTTTTAGAAGCTTTAGAAGTGAAGATTCTTGTATTTTGTAAGCTTTATGACATTTATCACTCACATCTTTTTGTCTTTAAACATGACTAGCTAGCTTTAAATACTAAGGTTGTGGACCCTAAATGGGTGTTATGTTATTAGGTATTTAACATTGAATATGTATATAATGGTTGGTTGATATTTATTTACTTCTCATTCTTCATTGATTGTTGGTGGTTGCAAACATTAACAAGTGCCATTAAATCATTTATTTACTTGGAAAAGTGAGTTAGGATTCGTAGGAGTAAATATCAAAGACTCAAGGCTTTAAACCTTGTTTAATAGAATCGCTTAGAAATAAGTGGGTTTTATTTGGCAGAAAGTGATTGCTCTTCATTATAACTCTTTTATATTTGGAAAAATTATAAAGAAGAAATACTACCCAACTATTAAAAAATATTGGGTAGTCATTAGAAATCATTTGCATATCTAAAGGGCCTTCCATTAGAAATATATCATATTAATACCTATAAGCATTACATTTCATAGATGGGGACACAACCTTGGTTTAGTTAATCACATTAATTACAACGTTAATTAATAATACTTGTCACTATTTCGATCAAATTACCACACAATTTATTCCCATATTCTTGTTACAATTAACAGAATAGAGATACGATTTGAGTTAAGATTCACACTACCAAAGTAAACCTTTCAAGCCTATTCCCTGTGGAATTCTACCCCAACCTTGTTGGGTTACAATATTTGACATTGATCGCTTTACACTATTTTAAGGTGTAATTTGAGCGTATTAGAGACCTCATGTGCCCCTGCAACTGCGGCCACTGGAGACTCCTCTGCCTCTGCTCTAGCCAGTGCTCGGACTGCACCGTGTGCTCGTCCTCTGCCCCAGCCCCTGCCTCTGGTGGCTCTAATTGGGGGCTCGGGTTACTGATCATCAGTACGTCTGGTGCGGGAGCGAACCATCTGTAAGCAAGAATAGAATAGAATTTAAGAATTTGATTACAGTAAATAGCACGATAAGGAATTCCAAAGAATTTGATTGTTCTTAACAGTTACATAGCCTCTCGAAGATAGATACAGACGTCTCTGCATCGATCCGCGAGACTCTAATAAACCGGATTGTGACTTGTGACTCCTATGAACCTAGACGCTCTGATACCAACTTGTCACGACCCGAATTACCCTCCAAACGATCTCGTGACGGCACCTAGTCTCTACGACTAGGTAAGCCTAAAATTTTCGGAAAATAAGGCAAAACAATAATAGAAACAGCAAAGAAGAAGGAATACTATAAAATTTAGCCGCTCGGCATTTACAAATTTTACTTTCCTAAACCCGGAACATCACAAAGTCACAAACTCCGAACTACTGTATCCCTATACAAAGGAATAAGGAAAGTGTATCCATATATCTCATATATCTATACTAGAGTAGGAAAGGGCCGCGTGAGATCCTGCGGATGCGGCAGAATTACCTCGCGGTCTCCTAAGCAGCTGCTAAGATACGCCTAGCCACTGTACGGTGCACTGGTACCTGGATCTGCACATGGGGAAAACACGCGCAGGAAAGGGCGTGAGTACTCCACATTCGGTACTCAGTAAGTGCCAAGCCTAACCCCAGTCAAGTAGTGATGAGGTCAGGTTGAGGCTCTACTGATTTTAAAACAAGTCAATTATAAACTTAAAACAGTGAAATATAGATAAGCAATGATAAAAAGGATTAATGGAAACTGGAAAAAAATTAATAACAGAAAAAGAGCCCTCGGCTCAGCACGGCATATGTCCCAACAGTAAATATGCAATGCAGTACAAGGGGAAAGCTCCCGGATCTCAGTCTGTAGTCTCAATTTAAATATGTTATGCAGTATAGGGGGAAAGCACCCGGATCTCCGTTGTCCCAATTTAAATACGCATTGCAGTATAGGGGGAAAGCTCCTGGATCTCGGTCCGTAGTCCCAATTTAAATATGCAATGCAGTACAGGGGGAAAGATCCCGGATCTCGGTCCGTAGTCCCAATTTAAATATGCAATGCAGAAGTATGTCGGATACGGCTTAATTAATCAGTTCAGGAAAAACAACAGGCAAGAATAAAGTAAAACTACCTAAGAATGGTGCAACTAGTAGCAAATAAGAGAAAATCAAGTAAGGACAGGTAGGCATGCTTATTCTTAATCTAACTACTCAGTTAAGATAGGAAACAGTAATATAGGAATGAAAATTAGTGATGCCATGGAAGGAAAAGTGGAATTTTAGCAACAATGACCCGTGTACGCCCTCGTCACCTTATGTACATGGCGTCCACGTAACAAAATCAGTATAAAATGCCTAAGGGGAAGTCCCCAACACAGAGTTACGCAAGCCACTTACCTTGACTGCGCTAATCAACTCAATACCACGCTCTTGCCACGAGTATCCAACTCCGGGTGGCCCAAATCTATTCAATTTGATTGCATAGTGTAAATATCATTTCAAGGAAACAAAATAGCTACTAAGTTCGAAGCTAATACGCGAAATGAGGAAATTCGCCCAAAAAGTCCCACGGGCCCACGTCTCGGAATCGGGTAAAAATTATATTTTCCGGACACCTATTCACTCACGAGTCTAATCATATAAAAATCTCTCAAATCGGATGTCAAAACCCCACTCAAAGCTCAATAATTCGGTCTATGAAGTTCATCCAATTTTTCCCAAATTTTCCACCCAAATTCGAATTTTAAAGACTAGATTTAAGTTAGGAATCATGGAAATTAATCTAAGTTGGGTAGAAATCACTTACCCAAGTTACCCAGATCCAAAAGCCTCCAAAAATCGCCTCTCCCTAGCTCTCAAATTCAAAAATGGTGAAAATAACATAATCCCTCGGACTTGGGTCTTTAAAAGACTGCCCAGGTATTTCTTCTATGCGATCGCGTACAATGAGTCACGATCGCGGAGAGCATTCAGCCACGCGCCTAAAAACCTCCATCGGGATCACGATTGCGTGACTGCGATCGCGGACCTTCACGACCCAGAGCTACGCGATCGCGGTTGGGGCCACGCGAAGATCAAGATTCCAACACACTGCGATCGTGGATCTCTTCTTGCGATCCCAGAGAACAAATCGCAGGACCTCTCACATTTACCTTACGTGATTGCGGGTGAACCCTTGCGATCGCAGAGAGAAAAATACTGCTGTAGAAAAACTAGAAAACCAACTAAGGCTATTAAGCCAAAAATGCCCGTTTGAACACCCGAAACACACCCGAGGCCCCTGGGACCTCAACCAAAATCACAAACCAACCCTAATACCTCATTCAAAATTGGTCTGGCCTTAAAAACACATATCATAACATCAAAATCATCAAATATGCATAGATTCAAGCCTAAAAACTTATAAAATTTCTAGAATTCACATTCGATGCTGAAACACGTCTAAACTCATCTGAATGACCTCAAATTTTGCACACAAGTCATAAATGACATTACGGACCTGTTGTCGCTTTTGGAATTCCATTCCGAGTCCGATATCAAAATTTCACCTATCTGTCGAAATCGCCGAAATTCTAACTTTCGCCAATTCAAGCCTAAATCTACAACCGACCTCGAAAACACATTTCGAACATGCTCCTAAACCCGAAATCACCCAACGAAGCTAATGGAGTCGGCGAAATTCCATTTCGGATCCGTCTTGACACAGCTCTAGCTACAGCCTGATTTCAAAGGCTAAAATCAACATTTAAGGACTATGTTTCCAAAATCACTCCGAATTTTACCACTCAATACTCCAAAAAGTTTTAATAACATAAATAGACATGGGAGAAAAAGTTATTAGGGGATCGGGCGCTAACTCTCAAAACGACCGACTGGGTCGTAACAGAACGTGTAGCTTATGCACAAACGATGTTATGGCCCCAATTTCCCACTTTAGGATGTCGTAATGGCACCTAGTCTCTAAGACTAGGCAAGCCTAACTTGTATAATGAAATAGAGGAAATAATAATATTAGAACCTAAAATTTAAAGCATGTCAACCATCATAATATAACTCAATAATACATCTGACAACAACTCCTCCAAACCTGGTGGAACAGAGTCATAAGCTCTACAAGAATGTACTAATAATCTCTTAATATAATATTGTTCTGGAACAGGAAATAACCAGTAGAACGTCAAAAAAAATAGAAGGTGATTCGAGGCTTGCGGACGTCGAGTAGGAATATCTTGAAGTTTGTAAAAGCCTCTAGTTAATCAATCACTAGCCTCCGACACGGGCAGACGTACCTCGATCTGCATAAAAATTTGCAGAAGCATAGTATGAGTACACCACAATGGTACCCAGTATGTATCAAGCCTAACCTCAGTAGAGTAGTGACGAAACCAGCTCACGGAACTACTAGGAGAAGATAAACGGAACAAAAATATATCTACGGGAAGTAATGGAAAGCGAAGAAATGAATGGTAGCAAAGCAGTTTAGTAACGTAAGTTAATGACAGAATTGTAAGCAAACGACAACAAGCAGGAAGCTAATAATGAAAACCAAATAGTCAAATACGGATAAAACCGGTAACACGAGAAATAATAAAAGCAACAAAACCTGCTCAACCAATAACTCTTTCCAATATGAAATACACAACAAGAATCACAACCGAGGTACCAACTCGTATTCACATTTCACAATTTCAATCACACTCTTTTCTTATACCACCGCGGGGGCCTTATATTTAGTTTTTGAAAATTATTTTCCTGAAATAGCTACCCGTGTTTTAGCTCACCTTATCTCACTATGTGGCTTCAAGTAGTTCCTCCCACTAGCAACACGCTATCAAGCCAACCTTATCTCACCGCATGCGTATCAACCCCTAGCCTTATACCACCGCATGTGTATCAATATCAAAACACAATCAAAACTCGCATCACAAGCGCCTATATGCCACAACTTGCAAAAAAATCAACAATACCAATGTTTCCACAGTAAATAGCCCATGGCTCAACCACAATGTGTACAAGAATATGAATGATAACAAAATGAATCGTGAATTTCTCAACAAGAAAGATATCTCAACAAATAACAACTTCACCTCAATGTGATAACGGCTTTACTCTTCAACACCAATAACTCAACAAGAAGATATTCCACGAAATAACAGCTTCAAATACAAGTAATTCAATAATCTAAGAAATAACAAGACAATAAGGAAGGCCATGACTTCAACTAAAGCATATAAAAGCAAAATAATGAGTAAGAGCTAAAACAAGTGTTAATAATGTCAAATAAAGCATGTAAGGGTATATTAACACATTTAAGGATATATTAACAATGAGGGATATAGCATGTTATGAAAATTCAATTAAAGGCATGGAAAGAGTCTAAATAACCTAAACCGGTCAATTTCTACATATAGCTCGTGTACCCACTCATCACCTTGCGTACACAGCTTTCACATAACACAAATAGCACAATCAACCCAAATCCTAAGGGGTAGTTCCCCCACACAAATTTAGACAAGATACTTACTTCAACTAGGCCAACTCAACCCTTGGAAATAGCTTTTCCCCTAAAATTTGCCTCTGATCTTTACACATTTTCCAAAAGTCAACCCCGGGCTTGCCTAGTAAAAACTCGGTTCCAAGGGTAGATTCTGACTACCCATAACCCCATGACTCCATATATGTGTTTTGTCTTCGAATCCTAGTCCAAATCGACTCTCAAAACTCAATTCTTCATTTTTCAATAATTTGGCAAAAATTTCCAAATTTTCCCCTTTGATTCTCACAATTTTTATGTTAAATCTAATTTATAATCACGGAATATAGTTGGAATTTTATTATAATCACTTACCTAATGCTTGTAGATGAAAATTCTCTCTCCAATTCACCTCCGATCAGGTCTAGGGTTCTAAAATGTGAGAATTGAGACTAAATCCCTACTTTCCAGCCCTTATGTCTAGCTGCAAGTGTCGCATTTCCGACACATGGTTTGCATTTTCGAACCCTCGCAATTGCGAATCGGGGATCCGTTTGCGAACCCTGATAGCCTCAACAAAAGTCGCAACTACGACAAAGGCTTTGCAATGCAAAGGTGGCTACCATCACAAAAGCGACCAAGTGATCGCAAATGCGACCCTAACCCAGGAATGCTGACTTCGCAAATGCGAAGAGGAAGGTCGCAATTGCGACATCAGACCACCCCCTGTACACTTTGCAATTACGAGGCTGGTGCTCGCAATTGTGACGTCAAAGCACTAGCACACTAGCAATTACAATTTTAGTCCAAAACATTCTGAACCACGTCTGAAACTCATCCGAGCCCTTATGGTTCCAAATTAAACATCCACACAGGTCTAAAAATATCATACCAACTTGCTCGCACGAACAAAACACAAAAATAACATCAAGAACTTCTAGAATTACAAATAAGTGTCGGAATCCTTTTATTCAACTCCAATTGATACCAAATTTTGAAAACACATTCTAAATAACATAACGGACCTATTCCAAGTCCCAAAACCAAATTCTGAAACTGATATCCAAAATTCAACCTACGGTCGAACTTCTAAACCTCAGATTGCCAATTTTTAACAAAACAACACAAATCAATCTACGTACTTCCGAATTCGATTTTGGGCATACGCCGAAGTCCAAATCACAATAAAAAGCTATTGGATCCATCAAAATACTATTCCGGGGTCGTTTTCACAAAAGTCAAGTTTGGTCAACATTTCTAACTTATGCTTCTAAGTCTAGAACCAAAGGGTCTAAATCAACCCGCATTCTTTCCCGAACGAAATCAATCAACTCTGTAAGTCATAAAACCTAAATTACACATGTGTGAAGCATCAAAAGGGGAAACAAGGAGCAAATACACAAAATGATTGGTCGTGTTGTTACATTCTCCCCCCTCTTAAAACAAATGTTCGTCCTCGAACGTGCATAAAGACATACCTGAAGTGACGAAAATGTGAGGATAACAGATCTACATGTCGTGCTCGTCTCCCAGGTCGCCTCCTCGACCAGATGACTCCTCCATTGAACCTTCACCGAAGCAATACTCTTTGACCTCAACTTTCGGATGTGCTTGTCCAAGATGGCCACCGGCTCCTCAACATAAGTTGAATCCTTATCCAATTGGACTAAATTGAAATTTAATACATGGGACGGATCACCATAATACTTCTGGAGCATAGATACATAGAACACCGGGTGAACTTTCGATAGGCTAGGTGGCAATGCAAGATTATAGGCCACCTCTCCCACTATCGCAATGATCTCAAAAGGACCGATGTACCTAGGGCTCAACTTTCCCTTCTTCCTGAACCTCATCACACCCTTCATGGGTGAAACCCGGAGAACAATTCGATCTCCAACCATACAATGCTACATCACGAACATTCCGATCAGCATAACTCTTCTGTCTAGACTAGGTTGTATGAAGCAGACCCTGAATCATATTAACTTTATCTCAAGCCAAATCGGTGCCCAACACCCTAGCCTCTCCCGGCTTAAACCAACCAACTGGGAACGACACCGCCTCCCATATAGGGCCTCATAAGGAGCCATCTGAATACTCGATTGATAGTTGTTGTTGTAGGTAAACTCCTCAAGCGACAAGAACTGATATTAAGAACCCCCAAAATAAATAACATAGGCACGATGCATATCCTCTAATATCTGAATGGTGCGCTCGGACTATCCGTCGGTCTAGGGGTGGAATGTTGTACTCAACTTAACCTGTGTGCCTAACTCACATTGTACGGATCTCTATAAGTGAGATGTAAATTGCGTGCCTCGGTCAAAGATGATGGATACCAGCATGCCATGAATTCGGACAATCTTGTGGATATAGATCTGAGCCAGCTACTCTGAAGAATAGGTGGTCACCACCAGAATGAAATGTGCCGACTTGGTCAACCTATCCACGATCACCCATACAGCATCAAATTTTGTCTGACCCCGTGGGAGACCATCAAAGAAGTCCATGGTAACACGCTCCCGCTTCCACTCGGGAATATCAAGTCTTTGAAGCAAACCGCCTGTCCTCTGATGCTCGTACTTCACCTGCTGACAGCTTAGGCACCGAAACACATACTCCACTTTATCTTTCTTCATTTTCCTCCACCATTAGTGCTGCCTCAAATCCTAATACATCTTAGTGACTCCCGAATGAATGGAATACCACGTACTGTGAGCCTTCTCAAGAATTAACTCATGCAACCTATCCATATTGGGCACACATAACCGGCCCTGCATCCGCAAAACCCCGTCATCTCCAATAGAAAACTCCTTGGCATCGCCGTGCTATATTGTGTCCTTAAGGACAAGCAAGTGGGGGTCTTCATACTGGTGCTCTATGAGCGCTCAAATAAGGAAGACCGAGAAACCACGCAAGAAAGAACCCGGACGGGCTCTTAAACATCCAATCTAACAAACTGATTGGCCAAAGCATTAACATCCATGGCTAGTAGCCTCTCTGTGGTCGGTAGATGTGCCAAACTGCCCAAACTCTCTACCTTTACACTCAAGGCAACGGCCACCACGTTGGCTTTCCCAGGATGATATAGAATAATGATATCATAGTCTTTAAGCAACTCTAACCATCTCCACTTCCGCAAGTTAAGATATTTCTACTTGAACAGATGTTGGAGGCTCTAGTGGTAGGTATAGACCTCACATGGGACGCCGTAAAGATAGTGCCGCCAAATCTTCAATGCATGAACAATAGCTAGAAATTCCAAGTCATGGACCAGATAATTTTCTCATGGACCTTTAACTGTTGAGATGCGTAGGCAATCACCCTACCGTCTTGCATCAAGACCACGCCAAGCCCAATGTGTAACGCATCATAATACAGTGTAAGACCCCAAACCCTTAGGCAACACCTACATTGGACTGTAGTTAAAGCAGTCTTGAGCTTTTAAAATATCGCCTCACACTCCTCGAACCATCTGAAAGGAGCACCCTTCTGGGTCAACCTAGCCATAGGTGCAGTAATGGATGAGAAACCCTCTACAAACAGCGATGATACCCGACCAAACTAAGAAAACTCCGGATCTCAGTAGCTGAAAATGGTATGGACAACTTTGAACTGCCTCAATCTTCTTCGAATCTACCTTGTTCCCCTCACTCGAAACCACATGACCCAAAAAATGCCACTGAATCAAGCCAAAATTCACAATTTGAGAATTTTGCATATAACTTCTTCTCTCTCAAGGTCTGGAGTAAGATCCTCATATGTTGCTCATGATCCTCCCGGCTACACCAAGATGTCGTCAATAAACACAAAGACAAATGAGTCAAGATATTGCTGGAATACATCAGGTGCATAAATGTTGTTGGGGCATTGGTCAGCCCAAATGACATCACAAGGAACTCGTAATGACCATACCAATTCATGGAAGCATTCTTCAAAATATCCGGATCCCGATCTTCAACTGATGATATACTGACCTTAAACCAATCTTGGAAACACTCTAACACCATGTATCTAGTCAAATAGGTTATCAATGCACGGAAATGGGTACATGTTCTACATTGTAACCTTGTTAAATTGCCTATAATCAATGCACATACGCATTGATCCATCCTTCTTCTTCACAAACAAAATGGAGCACCTCAAGGTAACACACTCGGTCTGATGAAACCTTTATTAAGCAACTCCTACAATTGCTCCTTTAACTCCTTCGGCTCCGCTGGTGCCATATGATATGGTGGAATATAGCAGAGCGCCCGGCACCAGGTCAATACCAAAGTCGTTATCCCTATCGGTTGGCATGCCTGGTAGGTCTGTTGGAAACACATCAGGGAAATCTCTCATTATCGAAACTGACTAAACATTAGGAGTATCAGCTCTAATATCCCTCACAAAGGCTAGATAGGCCTCACACCCCTTCTCCACCATCTGTTGTGCCTTAATAAAGGACACAACTCTACTAGGAATGAAATCTAATGTACCACCCCACTCCAACCGCGACAAACCTGGCATAGCAAATGTCACGGTCTTGGCGTGATAATCCATAATAGCATGATAGGGCGACAGCCAGTTCATTCCTGAGATCACATCAAAGTCTACCGTATTGAGTAACAAAAGATCAACTCTTGTCTCAAAACCACCAATAACAACTAAACACGACTAATACACACTGTCCACAATAATAGAATCTCTCACAGGTGTGGACACATAAACAAGAGAACTCAATGAATCACGAGATATATCCAAATACGGAGAAAAGTAAGATAGCACATATGAATAAGTGGATCATGGATCAAATAAAAATGATGCATCCTTATGACAAACTGGAACCATACCCGTGATGATTAGGTCTGATGCGTCTGCTTCCATCCTACCTGGAAAAGCGTAGAATCTGGCTTGGCCTCCTCCTCTAGGGCAACCTCTACCCGCTAGCCTCTACCCCTGGCTGGTTGTGCAGATGGAGCGGCAACTAGAGCAGTAACCATGGCCTATGAAGTCTGTGGACCAGGTGGAATCCAGGGAGCTTGAGTAGTTTGTGGAGGTGCACCCCTCCTGGGCTTGGGGTAGTCCCTCACCATATGACGGGTACGACCACAGTCAAAGCAAGCTCTCGGTGGGCGTGGCTGCTGAAACTGTCCCTAGCCTGGTCGACTAGACTGACCACTAGAGGCACCCCATACAGAAGGTGCACTAGATAGTGGTTGAGCAAAATGTGCAACTTGAGACCTCAAAATAGTCGGAGTACCACTAGAAGCTGGAAGTGCTGAATGAACTGGACGGCTCACATAGCTCCTTCCATGAGGGTCTACAGCAAGGGCGTGGGCACCACTATATCCTTCAGAATCCCAAGGCTTGTTGGCCTCCTTGTGCTCTCTCTCATGGCCTCGCATACCCTCCAACCTCTTTGCTATCTCTACCACCTGCCGATATGGAGTATCCGTCTCCAACTCTCAATCCATGTTGAATTTAATACCATAGTTTAGCCCCTCGATGAATCGACGGACACGCTCTATGGCTGTATAGACCAAGGTAGGTGCATGTATGGATAACTCACTGAATCTAATCACATACTCTGACACAGTCATAGCACCCTCGTAGAGCTGCTCAAACTATGTGTGCCATGCATCCCGAAGGGTCTGAGGAACAAACTCTCTCAAGAATATCTCTGAAAACTAAACCCAAGTGAGTGAAGCTGCATTATATGTGCTACCCTCCTCGTAAGCCTTCCACCACAGATACGTTTCTCCTAACAACTGGAATGTAGTAAAATCAACTCCGTTCATCTCCACAATACCCATGGTGCAGAAAATACAGTGGCATTTCTCTATAAAATCATGCGTATCCTTTGTAGCTAGGCCACTGCCAGTAGGAGGATGATACTTCTTGAAACTCTCAAGTCTAATCTACTCCTCCTCAAATACCAGTGCCCTAACCTCGGGTTAAACAGGAATAACAGGTTGCACTGGCATAACCTTCGGGACCTGATCAGCATGGACCCGGTGCTTTGGTGTACTGGTTACGGAAGTCTGGCTCCTCCCCCAGCCTGAGATGTAGCTGGTGCAAGGGGAATCAATCCCACATGAGCTAGAGTGACAAATTTACTCATAAATTGTGATAGGGTCTCCTAAAGTGCAAGGGTGACAACAGACGCCTCGGGTAGTTGACCCCCAACCGGAGCTACTAGTGGCTTCTCATTCGCTTCTCGAGAAAGTGCTCTAACTGCACCATGCTCCCCTCCTCGCCCTTTATCCCGGCCCGGACCTCTCACGCCTCTAGCAGAGGGCTCGGTGTCTGATCGACGTATCTAGTCGTGCGTGTCCTCGCCATCTATGTGATCGTCGTATTAACAATTCACAATTTCAATCACAATCTTTCCTTATATCACTGCGGTAGACTTATATTTAGTTTTTGAAAATCATTTTCCCAAAATAGCTACCCGCATTTTAGCCCACCTTATCTCACTATGTGGCTTCAAGTAGTTCCCCCCTCTAGCAACAGGCTATCAAGCCAACCTTATCTCACCGCATGCGTATCAACCCCTAGCCTTATACCACCGCATATGTATCAATATCACAATACAATCACAACTCGCACCACAAGTGTTCATATGCCACAACTTGCCAAAATAATCAACAATAACAATGTCTCCACAACAAATAGCCCATGGCTGAACCACAATGTGTACAAGAATCTCAATGATAACAAAATGAATTGTTAATTGCTCAACAAGAAATATATCTCAATAATTAACAACTTCACATCAATATGATAACGACTTTTACACTTCAACACCAATAACTCAACAAGAAGATATTCCACGAAATAATAACTTCAAATAAAAGTAATTCAACAATCTAAGAAGTAACAAGGTAATAAGGAAAGCCATGAGTTCAACTAAAGCATATAAGAGAAAAATAATGAGTAAGAGGTAAAAACAAGTGTTAACAATGTCAAATAAAGCATGTAAGGGTAGATTAACACATATAAGGGTAGATTAACAATGAGGGATATAGCATGTTATGACAATTCAATTAAAGGCATGGAAAGAGTCTAAATAACCTAAACCGGTCAATTACCACATATAGTTCGTGTACCCACTCGTCACCTTGCGTGCACGGCTTTCACATAACACAAATAGCACAATCAACCCAAATCCTAAGGGGTAGTTCCTCCACACAAAGTTAGGCAAGATACTTACCTTAATTAGGCCAATTCAACCCTTGAAAATAGCTTTTCCCCTAAAATTCGCCTCCACACGGCTCAAATCTAACCAGAATTAACTTAATGACATCAAACAATGCAAGAGAAAATAGTTATAATAGATAAAGCTATGATCTTTACACATTTCTCAAAAATCTAAGAGAAGTCAACCCTTGGCCCGCCCGATCAAAACTCGAGTCCAAGGGTAGATTTCAACTGTTCATAACCCTACGAGTCCATATATGTATTTTGTTTTCAAATTCGAGTCCAAATCGACTCTCAAAAGTCAATTCTTCATTTTTCAAAAACTTGACAAAATTTCCCAAATTTTCCTCTTTGATCTCATAATTTTGATGTTAAATCTAAGGTATTGTCACGACCCCAAATCCAGGCCAGTCGTGATGGCACCTATCATGGAACTAGGCCAGCCAAAACTTCACTCAAATCAAAAAAACTCCCATTTACCTCTTTACTATATTGATTACCCATAAAAGTTTCCTTTAAACATTTATAAAACAGTTAAATCTATGTTGAACATTAAATACAATCCCCCGAGAACCCGGAGTCACTGGTCATGAGCATCTACATAAATATACAACTCAACGAAAATAAATTCTATAATATNAAATTCCTTTAAAGAATGCATGTTTAACAACTTCAAACCGAAAGATTATGCAAATGGAAGTAGTAAATTCATAAGTATCCCCTCGGGCAAAAGCATGTATCAAATCAACCCCTCGGGCATGCCTCACAATCACTCATGCCTCCTAATCACTCGGCACTCGGCCTCCCAATCACTCGGCACTCGGTGCGCTCACTGGGGGTGTGTATAGACTCCGGAGGGGCTCCTTCAGCCCAAGCGCTAATACCAATCAGCACCTCACCATCACTCTTGGCCCTCGTCCACACTCAGCACCTCACCATCACTCTGGACCTCGGCCACACTCAGCAGAACCACTCGAAAGGCCCCTTGGGCGAATCAGTAAAATAGGGTACTCGACCCAAAACATCAGTTTAAATCTCAAAGTGGTGTAAATCGTGTTGAGTTTCGAAAAGCAGTATGCACAATGATGCTGAGTAAAATCATCAACAAATAGTGAGGAAAAACAGCAGTAAAAATCCCCCAAGGGGTCTAAACAGATCGGAACGAAGCCCCAAACACGGCTTATAGTCCAAATATTTCACAAATCTTTAGAACATAATTTAACATAAGGTTTTGAGTAAATATGCAACTCATTAGTTTCCGCGGAGAGGACCTAGTCCAATCCAAAAATCAGCACGCGCCACATACTCGTCATCAAACATGTGCGCCTTTCTAAAATCAGTGAGAAATATGTAGTCTGGGGTTCCATACCCTCAGGACAAGATTTATAACCATTACTTACCTTCATCGGGCCACAATACTAGTCCGCTATGCTCTTGCCCCTAAAATTGGCTCCCGATTTCTCCGAATGTAGCCAAAATCAGTTCAACATCATCAATAAATAAGAAAGGAACACAACCCAATCGAAAACTATCAAATTACACAAAAATCTCAAGATTCGACCAAACCCGAGCCCCGAGCCCACATCTCGAAATTTGATAATTTTTACATCACTAGAAACCTCGTCCTCCCATGATTCTACTCATACCAAAATCATCACAATTGCCTATCCAAAACCTCCAAAGAAATTCCAATTCTCCACCCCCTTCTTCCCAACCTTTTCCTACTCAAATCCGTAAATTTTCAAGCCTAATCCGAACAGAATAGCATAGGAATGATGTTAGTAACCAAAGAACTTACCTTTACTGAAGAATCTCAAGTTTCCTTCTCCAAATCGCCTTCAAAGAACTCCTCCCACATGCAAAAATGGTGAAAATAAGAGAATTTTTGCGGAGGGCCTTTATATACTGTTTCTGCCAGTCATTTCCACACTTGCGGACATTTAGCCGCACCTGCGGACCCGCACCTGCGGTCCCAGGTGCACACCTGCAGAATCTCACTTACGGACCAATTCTGCACCTGCGGCCACTTCTCCGCACCTGCGGCTTCGCAAGTGCGACCAATACTTCGCACCTGCGGAAAAATCCCCTGCCTAGCCTTTTTGAACCTGCGCTCTGCCCATCGCACCTGCGACATCGCAACTACGGCTGCCCGACCGCACGTGCGGTCAACACCAGAACTTCCACACCAGCAGCCACTGCTGCAAATTTCCAAGTCCAAAAATCCCGCCAACCATCCGAAATCAATCCCGAGCCCCTCGGGGCCCCAACCAAACATACCAACACACCCCATAGCATTATTCCAACTTAGTCGATCCTTCGAAACATCAAAAACAACACTACAACACCAAAATTACATCAAATTCAAGCCTATGAACTTTGAAACTTCCAAATTTTGCCAACTACGCCGAAACCAATCAAAACACCTCTGATTGACCTGAAAATTTGCAGACACATCCAAAATGACATTACGAACCTGCTCCAACTTCCGGAATTCCATTCCAACCTCGATAGCCTATTTTCCACTGCCGACCGGGAATCACCAAAAACTAACTTTCGCCAATTCAAGTCTAGTTCTACACCGGGCATCACAAAAATATTCTAAACACACTCCTAAGTCTCAAATCACCTAAAAAAGCTATCTGAGCCATAAAATCTGCATTCCGAGGTCGTTTACCAATAAGTCAACTCTCAGTTGACTTTCTCAACTATTAGGCTACCTTGAGAGACTAATTGCCTCAATGCTCACCATGACCACTCTGAACCCGAACCAACCGACCCAACACACATAAATGAAGCTGAACCACATAAAATGAAGCAGAAACGGGGGAAACGGGGCTAAACTCTCAGAACGACCGGCCGGGTCGTTACATCCTCCTCCACTTAAACATACGTTCGTCCTGGAACGTGCCAAGAGTTGTTTCCCAACACTATCAAACTGTTACGTAGCTTACCATGCACATACCCTGGGGTGCTCCCATGTCACCCTATCCCATATAGGTCCAATAGCACCATACCATTGAAATTTTGAAATCCAAATCCTAGCCCATAAACCTTAGAACCAAATTCCCACTTCTGAAATGATATATAAGATCAAAATTTCCATAACTATAAACTGAAAAAGCCTGAACATGCTGAATCAAGCCATATACGTACCCCAGATGAAATCACGTAATACACCGCGTGACCCAACTCTCATAGCAATAACTCTTAACCTCAATAACTACTCAGAACAACCTAATACCGGTACACCACCTCTTATCAAGAAATTCCTCGCTCTAACACTTCCATACACTGTCGATGATGAAAGAAGCACATAGAACTAACAACCATTCATCCGATCAACCAGACATGAAACTCCCCCTTCCCAAACAGGAGTTATAGCAGATTTCTAAGCCGACTCCCGATATTTATCCTTCCAACTATGTTGTAGAAAATTCTGAAAATATTCATTTTAGGTCCAATGACCTCCTCTCATCCATCACAACCACCCTGATAACATGACACTAACCATTCGACACATCGATAAAATTCGAAGCCAAAACCTGTGCAATTTGTGCACTTAACAGCAACTTCCCAATGCAACCAAATTATATAAAAGATCCACACTAGAGGACCATACTGCCATTAACAATTATCGTCACCATATCCTACTAACCACCTGGCACACACTGCGAAAAATCAAAAACACATAGATCTAATACCAAAAGGTCATACCCCTACATAACTCCGCGACACTGCGCGACCTCATCCATTGTCGGTCCACTTGAAATACTTCAAGACACCTTGCCCAAAATCAATAACCATTCGAAATTCGACATCAAGTACTCGAAGTGCATTGCCATAACCACGGGGGAAACCGGACGATACCATGCCACCCAAAATAGAAGGTATATAACCACCACGTCTCAATCCCGCATCACCCGAATACTTACCTTACCCAAATCTAGCTATAAAGCCCAAATAGAACCGCACCATATGTGCATATAACCAATAATCACCACTCCTTGCAACACCGAAGGGTAACTCATATCACTCCAGAACATGAACAAATCAATCAAAATCGAATGGTACCTTTCTCAATAATAGGAACTCCGAGCCAACAATTTTGACCCGATGCAGAGACGCACTCATATTAGCCTACCAGTGACCCTAAATTAACTCTGAACACCCACAACAGATAGACAACTTACCGAAAAGTTCATAATGACATAATCATGGTGCATACTAACAGCCGACAAGCTCAGCTCGCCTCTTCACAGTTCACTCCCACAAAATATCTTGTTTAGAAGAACTCTCAATCTCGCAATCCATGAAACGTACGGATTACCATATCTGATCACAACTCCTCCGCTCGAATACATAACACATCCCAATACTCACTAATTCCACGGGGATTACCCCTATAATTCTTCTGTCCACCAAGCAACATTGAATATCAACAATCGATCCAACAATAGGGCGTCGTGATACCAATGAAGTACCCTTAACTCAAACACATTGCTCTTTCTGAAATATATACCCTCATCAAGTCGCACCAATTGGTGATATCATCTACCTAGTCATCTGAAATTGCCCATGCTGCCGAAGAATTTATGACCTTCCTTCCAGAACCAAACAGTGACCTCACATATGCAAATCTCAACTCCACCCAACATACCGCACACGCCATGCCAACCTAGGAAAAATACGGGAACTCCATGGTCCCTTCTGAGCCACAAGCAACTACGCACCCAACTAGACAAGAACTTCCATTGGATCCCCTTTAGAAACAAATTCACTACACGCCATAAGAAAATATGCACCCTTAACCGCGGTAGAAACCACCAGGAACTATCCGAAATCCCATTTGCACAACACCAAACCATCAGGACTGAACTCTTCTATCTCAACCAAACTACGCAGACCATCAAAAATCCAAGAGCATTGCTAAGAAACACCTGAAAAACTCGTCACCTTATGAACACCCCAAAGAACTAATTGTATCCCTTACCATGCCGATCCAACCTACTACCAAGTTTCCCTATTTACCCAAGTTTCTCCTGACTTACCTTCAAATTGATACTTCTTCCTGTCGTAATACCACAAATTTTCAACCCAAACTCAACACACGCGAACCAAGCATAAAACCATATCGTCTAAGGCTCATAAGCCGCCGAATACTCTCTAAAATATCCCCAAAAGTACCACATTCAAATTACTTACCCTGAAGGGACTCCCTGCGAATCTAAAGACATTACCTTCACCTTCCTGATACCAATATGTAGAATCCGTGATGATGTAGAATACCACAAGTCTTGACATCCTCTAATGTAAATCTCAATCACACTGACCAATTAGACAGAATCGACTTGACCCATTTGCACACTAACATACTAGGAAAGTAATCAACTCACTTGAAGTCACAAGCAAATTCATACACTAGACACACTACACCTTTTACAATCTCAACTAACTCATTAAGTAGAACCCAATTAACCAACAGAGTACATTACAACCTATATCGAAGAAATTTCCCTTACTCGTGACATTCCAAGACCCCATGCCTGCAGGTCATAACTGATTTACCAATATACCTCGAACTGAAACCAATACCACACATAATCATGTAATCAACTTATCAATAACGAACTCCCCCACTTGTCTCAAAGCCAAGGATCAAGACAAACAAGACTGTGCCCACACATTATCACTGCCACCATGCTGTGGTGGGATTCAACTAAATCCTCCATAAGCTTACATGAACCAAACCATCTAAAACTCAAATCAATTGCCAATCTCGTATCCACCATCGCAATAGTCACGCCAACTTCCACGAGTGACCTAAACTCCAATTACAACATATATCTTTTACTGGTAGAAGAGAACTTATTACAGAACTATATAGGGACCACACGCCCTGGGACAACCCGCAGGAGGTACCCCTGCTCGCTTAGCCTCAATTGCTATCTCTCCATACCATACCCTTCTGAAGACCAGAACTAACACGCAATCACTACACATTCTTGTATCTGAACAAAACAACGCCTACCCTCGAGGCATCACAATACGAGGTAAAAACTTGAAGCCGATGGCAGAACTAACACTGGAGCGGTGATCACAGAAATCTCGAGCTTCTGGAAGCTCTAGCCACACATGAGTGACCACATGAATACCCTCATTGGACACCACGTGTCCCAAGAATGCTACTGAACCGAGCCAAAATTCACTCTCTGAGAATTCGCATAGAGCTTTTTCTCCCTGAATCCTTATAATGCCATCCTCAGATACTGCGTATGCTACTCCTGGCTACGCGAATATGCCAGGACGCCATCAATGAATACAATAACAAGGAGTGCTAACACGGCCGAAACACACCGTCAATTAAATACATGAATGTTACTGGGGCAAATGATCAACTCAAAGACATCACCAAGAACTCATAACCCAACAGAGAAATCCGCTTCACTCCACAACTACACAACATGAGAGGTCTTCCAACATACTCACAACTCAAGGCCATATACCAAATCGAGACAGAAATCAAACACTCAATAAATCTTACCACATTTCTAGCCAACCCTTTCGACACATTTCACAGTCTGAACACATCTAACCATCAATTCACTCCCACCACATAGGCATCTAGTCACCAATTCTCAGCAATAAGAACACGAACAGACATATGATTCCCCAAATTACACGTGCCCACACAACAAAAATCTCGGAAATCAAGCCACAGAATGAATCCAGCCTCAAGTCCTCTAGACTGGCCCATTACCAACATGTCAAAATCGCATCTCATCCATGGAAGCCACAAGCCGTCGATACACAACTGATAACAAGCGCTCTCGTGCGCGTTCGAATACATGGAAGGAATTCAAGAGTTACGCTCTTGGCTGAACACAATGGATTCGCACGACAAGAATTTTTTTTTTAAAATGTGAGATTTTCCTAAGGGTTCCGCAGCCTCTCGAAGATAAGTACAGACGTCTCCGTACCGATCCCCAAGACTCTACTAAACCTGCTCATGACCGGTGAGTCCTATGTAACCTAGCGCTCTGATACCAAATTATCACGACCCTAGATCCAGTCCAGTTGTGATGGTGCCTATCATGGAACTAGGTCAGCCAAAACTTCACACCTGCGGAAAAATCCCCTGCCTTTTCACACCTGCACTCTGCCCATCGCACCTGCGACATCGTACCTGCGGCTGCCCGACCGCAGGTGCGGTACCAAACATACCAACACACCCCATAGAATTATTCCAACTTAGTCGAGCCTTCGAAACACCAAAAACAACACTAAAACACCAAAATTACATCAAATTCAAGCCTATGAACTTTGAAACTTCCAAATTTCGCCAATTGTGCCGAAACCAACCAAAACACCTCTAATTGACCTGAAATTTTGCAGACACTTCCAAAATGACATTACGAACCTGATCCAACTTCCGTAATTCCATTCCGACCTCGATAGCCTATTTTCCACTGCCGACCGGGAATCACCAAAAACTAACTTTCGCCAATTCAAGTCTAATTCTACATCGGGCATCACAAAAATATTCTAAACACACTCCTAAGTCCCAAATCACCTAATGAATCTATCCGAGCCATAAAATTCGCATTCCGAGGTCGTTTACCAATAAGTCAACTCTCAGTTGACTTTCTCAACTATTAGGCTACCTTGAGAGACTAATTGCCTCAATGCTCACCATGACTACTCTGAACCCGAACCAACCGACCCAACACACATAAATGAAGCTGAACCACATAAAATGAAGCAGAAACGAGGAAAACGGGGCTAAACTCTCGGAACGACCGTTCGGGTCGTTACAGGTATAATCATGGAATATAGATGGAATTTGATTAGAATCGCTTACTCAATGTTTGTAGATGAAAATTTTCTTTCTAAATTGCCTCATATCGAGTCTAAGGTTCTAACATATGAGAAATGAGACTCAATCCCGACTTTCCAGCCCTTATGTCCAGCTCCAGATGTCGCATTTGCGACACAGGGTTCGCATTTGTAAACCCTCACAATTGCGAATTAGGGATCGAATTTGCAAACTCTGATAACCTCAACAAAAGTCGCAATTGCGACAAAGGCTTCGCAATTGCGAAGCTGGCTACCATCGCAAATGTGACCCCAACTCATGACTGCTGACTTCGCAAATGCAAAGACGAAGGTCACAATTGTGACATAAAACCACCCCCTTATACACTTCGCAATTGCGAGGATGGTGCTCGCAATTGCGATTTCAGAGCACCAGCACACTAGCAATTACAATTTCAGTCCAAAACATTTTGAATCATGTCCGAAACTCATCCAAGCCCGCAGGGCCCCAATCCAAACATCCACATGAGTTTAAAAATATCGTAGAAACTCGTTGGCGTGATCAAAACAAAAAAAAATAACATCTAGAACTATGAGTCGGATACCAAATGCATGATTTCG
The DNA here is from genome assembly GCA_005239505.1 of Nicotiana paniculata. Classification (NCBI taxonomy): domain Eukaryota; kingdom Viridiplantae; phylum Streptophyta; class Magnoliopsida; order Solanales; family Solanaceae; genus Nicotiana; species Nicotiana paniculata. Next base: position 34,245 of record ML309469.1, read on the forward strand.
AAGTAAAGTTCAAGAACTTTTAGAATTGCAACTAAGCGTATGAAACCTATCAAATCAACTCTAATTGGTACCAAATTTTGCAAGCACGTTCTAAATATCATAACGGATATATTCCAAATCCCAAACCAAATTGTGAACCCGATAGCCAAAAGTCAACCTATTGTCAAACTTGTAACCTCAAATTGCCAATTTTCGGTAAAACAACACAAATCAACCTTACGGACTTTCGAATTCGATTCCAGACAAAGGCCCAAGTCCAAAATCACGATCCGAAGCTATCGGAGCCATCAAAATACTATTCCGGGGTCGTTTTCAAAAAATTCAAAGTTCGGTTAATATTTCTAACTTAGGCTTCTAAACCAAGAACCAAAGGTCTAAATCAACCCAATATATTGTCGGAACGAAACCAATCAACCTCGTAAGTCATAAACCCCAAATTACACATGTGTGAAACATAAAAAGGGGGGGAAATGGGGAGAAAATACACAAAACGACCAGTCGGATCATTACAAACATGTCGCCTACGTATGCCTCACATAGCTGCTCTCCTATCGTTCAGTAAAAAGGTCATAAATCCTTGTAGAAATGTGTATGTTAAACATCTTAAAGCGTTGGAAAGTAGGCTCATAGAGTTTTCATCTGATAGGTCTTACACCATATCATTCTTTATATCGTGAGAGTTGTGCTCATTTAAAATCAGATCTTGTGCAAACTCATTTGAAACTTAAGTCCATCATATAGTTTTCCAACTTGATTTATTCTTAGGGCTCTTATTAGACTATAAACCGTTTCTGATACACCTAGTACACATATTATCATTTTCAAGTAATATCTTTCATATTATCAAATCTCGTTTATATGCGAATTAATATAATTAGCACACATTGATCTTCTTAATGGATTTTAAAGTCTTGAAAATTTTGCACGGTATTACAATAAATTTATGGTAACGGTATTTTCATGTTGAAAAAACTATCTTTTTGCTTCTGCTTCTGCTTCTGTTTCTGCGAAGAAGCTAGAATTTGTAGCTTTTACGCAGAAAAACTACTTCTGCTACTGCTCAAAAATACTTTTATATCTTGGCCAAACACTTCAAATTTCAAAAAAGTTCTTTTTTGGACAAAAGTATTTTTGTCTTCTTAGAGCTTAACCAACAGGCTCTAAATCTTTTAAAGTGCACGGAAATGACATTTACATGACACGATATTCCAAAAACATGTTTAATGCCTACGGGTCGTTTGGTTGCTGGTTAGAGTTATGCAGGTATTTGTAATGTATGAATTAGTTATGTAAAGGATTAGTTATGCGGGATTTTGTTATGCATGATTTAATTATGAAGGGACTAGTTATATAAGGATTAATAATTTATGTATTGTAATGTAGAGATTATTTTTTGTTAAATGTTTGCCTTATTTTAATTATACAATGTGTAATTTAAAATAAATATTGGGGGATTTGGGTCATTTGATTGTCTAATCCATGTATTATTAATATATTTTACCTTGCATAAATAATGCATAGATTTGTAGTATAACTCATCCATATATTACTTATACCCCAATAGAAAAAGCAATTAAACATAACATTGGTTATCCCGACTTTAGTACAAAGTAACTAAAAGCTACCAAATATGGTATTAGTTACGTTACTCCTAATACATGAGTAACTTACCATAACCAGCTACCAAACGACTCCTTATAGCAATGATGTGTAATAATGAAGCAAAAGAAAGACTAGCTTAAGTGAACCCAGCCATCAAAGCTCCCAAAATACAGAAAACGAACTCCGAGTTCGATGACGTTTATTTAATCAATCAATTATCAGCGTCTTGCCGAACTAATATCAAAAACTGGAAGTCTTTAATTGGAATGATGCTCCTACTTAGAATTGATAGCTCCTCAAAAAGTTTAATTTTGGGACCTTTCTCAGGAAGATCTGGCCTAGGGGATAATATCCATAGGCCCAATCCTAACCCAACTTGATTACCATAGAAAATTAAAATTTATCGAACAAATTGTACTTGTTCTTAGATTGCCCTTGTATAACAAATTTTAAATACATCCTTAAACCTATTCGATGGACCATCATCAAGCAGAGGAGGCAATAAAAAATGCAAAACATCATTACACAGCTACTAGCTCCAAATAGTCTCCGATTTCAAAATGATAACTCAGAGTTGATATCAGGTATAAGCAATGGTGATAACAATAAAGATGATCAACAAAACCATACACGAATTCCACCCCCATCCCCTCCAAAAGAAAAAATTAACGATGGGGACATGGGGTAAGGTCCTCAACGAAAAGATTGGAGAAGAGAGTAGCTAAAAGTTTGAAAGAGGGCAATATATAAAAACCAGACCAGAGAGACGAGCATGGACGTCTCTGTCCATGATGAACGTTCGTTCCTCCAGGGAAACCGCCTGAAAATTACTGGATATACAAGGCACAGTTAAGTCCATCGCACTTGCAAATGGCTGCAGCAACAATATCCATTTCACTCAAACTCGACATAGTATCTACCGTCATCTTTCAAGAATAAATACATAGAACCATCATTCAGATTACTCCGCAGCACCTCCAAAGGTTGTAGAAAGGCACTGATAGCAACCAACTGGAGCTTCCAATTCAAGGGTTCTGCTCTATGGGCTCAACTCCTGGAAAGCCATTTCCTCATGTTCCTGGAGACATGGGCGACATACCAGATTGTGGAGCTACCTCTATATTCGGTTTAAATTCCACTGGTGCAGCTCCAGAAAATCCATCAATTGGTGCACCTATAGACAATGGAGGCGTCCCAGATGGAGCAACCTGAACATTTGACATCCCTGGATCTGGCTCCATCTGATCGAATTTAGATTGGCGTGGCCTCCTTTGATATCTATCGTGACTACGGCTGCGGCTGCGGCTGCGGCTATGCCTTGGGCTATAACTGCGGCTCCGGCTGTAACTCCTGCTATAGCTTCTGCTTCTGCTGCGACTCCTGCTTCTGCTGCGACTCCTGCTTCTGCTGCCCCATGTTCGCACCCTCTCCGGACTAGGGCTGTAACTTCTTCCTCGACTCCGACTCGGCATGTCTCTTCTATTGTCAAAATGCCCACGCCCTCGGCCTCTGTCACGTCCTCGCATATCCGAGCTATCATACCGAGCATCCCTGTCCCAACCACCAACTGCACCACCCCTGCCACCACGGCCACCAAAATAGCTGTCCCTCATCCCACCACGGCCACCAAAGTGACCATCTCTCCCACCACGGCCACCAAAGTTGCTCTCCCTTCCACCCCGGCCACCAAAGTTGCTCTCCCTTCCACCACGGCCACCAAACCCACCATCCCTCATCCCACCAGGACTACCAAACCCACCATCCCTCATCCCACCACGGCCACCAAACCCACCATCCCTCATCCCACCACGGCCACCAAACCCACCATCCCTCATCCCACCACGGCCACCAGAATCCCAGCGTGTGCGGTTACCATCACCCTCAACAAGATCAAATCGGTTCATTCCACCTCTATCCCTGCCACCAGCACGTAAAGCCATCTCTCTTACATTCGGAGGCACGTGCTGGTTTGCGCCTTCCAGAACTTTAACCAGATCTGGAGCATATTTCCAGTCCTGATCAGATAAAAAGGTGTATGAAATACCAGTTGCACCAGCCCGACCAGTTCTTCCAATTCGATGAACATAATCCTCAATCCCAGTCGGAAAATCATAGTTGATCACCACTCTGCACCATAGTGAGAACTTAAGATGATATAAATGGTTTACGATACTACAATTTCAAATAAAAGGAAGACACAGAGCATATTATTTAGCAGCACTCATAAACAGAAAATGGTTTCCACATCCCAATAACATGTCTAAACTCTAAGAACATCAAATGAAAAAGGGGGTTCTCACCTTATATCGGGTATGTCCAGTCCTCTAGCAGCAACATCAGTTGCTACTAAAATTGGGGTCTTACCAGAGCGAAATTGATTGAGAACCCAGTCCCTCTCACCCTGGGACTTGTCTCCATGAATAGCTGCAGCTCCAAAGCTTCGGCCAATGCTGCGTGCAAGTTGGTCGCACAACTTTTTTGTGGAACAGAATATAATAGCTTTAGAACCCCTTTCTTGGGATCTAAGAATCTGCTCCAACCGTCTCTGCTTCTCCATTTGCGGGACTACTTCAACGTACTGCACAAGTATTTCACATTTGCAATCATCACGTAAAAAGTGGGGAAACATAAAAAGAGAAGTAGCTGATGAAATACCCCCCAGGCCCCGACAAAGAAGGAAAAAGAATGAACAGCATTTAATAACAAGGGGAACACTTGTTTGACAACACATAACAGCACCCACTACATTAGATGCCATAACCTTCCACTGGCGGCAATCATGCTTTTCACAGAATTTTTCGTTACTCATGTCGGCATTCTCACTTTTCCCTATAAAGCAAGCAACAATTAGATGGATAGATTGGTGTTTGCATCTAGGGTCCTTCTATCAATGTTTCAAATGTGATCAACCATCTGGAAGGGAATCATGTTATTATGTTGTCAGAAACCAAGAAACAGACACTCAAACAGCATAAGAAAGAGAATAATATATTAGGTAATAATGAAAATACAGTGTCACCACCTGTTTATCATATCTGCAATTTATAAATCGAAAGATCAAAGATCAAGGGAGCAACATTTTTAACCAGAAAAAGATCATTTTTTCAGTAGACCATGGCAACCTAAAGCCAGTTACTAATAGTTGGAGAAGTTTGCTGGAAACCAATAAAGGGCAATTAAGTGTTGATACTACAGAAGCTGGTTGCTTCACATGGATATTCCAGGCAGTGTACAAGAGAGTGAAAATAACTGCTCCAAATTACCTGTGTGATAGACTTGTTTGCTGCAAGCTGATCAACATTCCCGATATTAACCTGAACAGGATTCCGAAGAAGATCGCCAGCTATTTTTCGCACTTCTTTGGGCCAGGTTGCTGTGTACATAAGTGTTTGTCTTTGTGGGGGTATCTCATTTACAATCTTGCGGATCTGAGGTTCAAAACCCATGTCAAGCATTCGATCAGCCTCATCTAGCACGAGAAGAGAAACCTGCCTAAAGTCAATTCTTTTCATTTCGAGTATGTCATTAAGCCGACCAGGAGTTGCAACAACAATGTCTGCTCCGCGCTCTAGTTCTTTTAACTGGTGAACCTTCGGTGCACCTCCATACAAGCACTGAAATAAAAGAGTTGATCGATATCTTCTCGAGAAAGTAACAGACTAAAATGACAAACTTATCATATATAAACTCACTGTGCAAGAAACTCTTGAAGCCCGGCCAAATTTAAGCGCTTCATCTTGTATTTGTGTTGCAAGCTCTCGTGTTGGAGCTAAAACCAGTACTGTTGGGCCATTTTGAGGATTGTTGCGGCGTCGCTTAAGGTGGACAAATGCAGGAATCAGATAGCCCAGTGTTTTGCCAGATCCTGTCTTGGCAATGGCTACTATATCCCTATTTTGCAACGCAATGGGCCATGTTTGTGCCTGAATGGGAGTGGGCGAAGTGAATCCCGCAACATGAATCTGGAAAAGATGACACATAATGAATATCTAGAGAACAAATGGTAAAACCATCAACACACAGTTAATAATTTCAAGCAGAATACTGAAGCAAGTAGCATGAAAACTATTTTAATGTTTAAGAAAGAAAAGGGCAAAGATAGAAAAATGAAGGAAAATCCTAAAGAAACACATGGGATGCAGTTGCTTACTGAAGCAACTCGAGGCAACAAAAGGGAGCAACTAAAACAGAAGACCCGAGCAATAAGCTAGAAACCCAGTCATCTATTGGAATTTGTCTGAAGGGCCAACTACCCTTCAAGAGCTACGCAAGAGAGGCTCCAATTTCCATTTTGCAGCCTCAAAAACTCAGAACAGTTGTTGCCAAATTATGAGGATAACATTACAGCGTACGACATGTGCTCCTCCTGTGGAGCAGATATCGCACCTGCGACAAGCAACAATTGATAAGCTTGTGGCATGTTCTTAAAATAAAAATCAAAATGGGACAAAGCAGATACTAGAATCCTTCGAATAACCAACAACTGATCAAGATTGAGAAGAACACTTACCTCTCTGAGTATTTCTGGAGGGAAGCCAGTATCTTCAAATGTCATGAATGGAGCGGGGACATCACCACCCTAGGCAATTAAGTAAACATCAGGACCAACTTTTTTCAGAATAACCAATGATACCCTGGATGGATAGCAAATGAAACACAGACAAGTGTACTCAAGATTATCTAAACCACAAAGCTTATACCAATGATTGACAGGAAGAAAATAAAACCAAATGCAAACAATTCTATGATTAACTTCAACTAGAACTCAGAATACCAGAAGCAAGGTAGTCAACATAAGGCCCCCAAAAATTACAACTTGTAATACGAAATTGTAGAACTTTAATTGTAGATATACCACTTCCATCCGCTAACATACAACCCCAAAAAAGAAAGATGAAAAAATTTACATATCCAAAAAGATGGAGAGGAATTCAAACCCCTAAAGACCAATAGCCTAGTTGTTCGGAGCAATTTGTTAAAAGATGGTGGAAGAGCTTAAGCTGAAGACAGGAAGAGAAAAAGACATGACTAGATTCAAAATAACTTCTCATATTCAATGATTTAAAGAAGCCAAGTAATAGGTAAAAATAGAACAGGCATATATCTCTTTCTCCAGTTACTTTAAGAAAGTCTCGGAATGGTTTGTCAAGGCTGCTGCCTCTTCTTGCTTTTCTCGTGCCAGGGAGGCAACCACATTTTTTGTTATGATGTTTTAAGTTGCTCCGGAACTGACAATTAAGTATAATTTACCCTATCAAAACAAAGGTCTTGACTCTTGACAAAGTCGAGCCTCTTTGAAATTTGCTTCTGCATTTCTGTTGTAAACTAAAAATAAGTATCGGACTTGGATGAGACCCTGTATGTTCTTTATTAGTATTTGCGTACTTAACTGCAAACTTGCTACTGAGAAGTTCAAAAAAGATCCAGTAAGTCATGCTCATCAATTAACATACTTTTACATATTATGGAATATGAAGATACCACGCGAGAACAATATAAAATGTTACACTAGTATCTATTTATTTTCTTTAAAGAGTATTGATCATAAGTCAAAACCAAACAATAAACAGAAGAATTAGAAAGACGACGGAAAAGATTTTAGTGAAACAAATACACTCACTCAAGGCCAAGAAGAAGGAAACAGTTAACAGCATCTCTAACTGCTTTTTTAGAACATGAAAGTAGGAGATAAGATGAGCTAAGGCAGGAAAAATGTCATCACAGCAAACAATTTCCCTACCAGTCAGGGCCCTCAGCATAAATTTTGGTTGTGCTTCGATAAAACACAACCAGCACATGATAGAAATTTTCCCAGGGATATCTACTAAAGCATATACTTCAAAAACAAAGCATAATGGACCCCCCCCCCCCCCCCNTTCTCTCAGACAGCTAACAATTTCCCTACTAGTCAGATGGCCCTCAGCATAAATTTTGGTTGTGCTTCGCCAAGAGCCCAAAAGAAGCCAGACTGACTGATAAACATGAACAGGATTCCATCCCTTCAATTGAGGGAAAAATTGGATCAGAGCAACAGATGATGGGATACATACTGTCGCAGTCACTTCATGCTTCTGAAGGTAAACCTCAACGGGCGATGGATGAATAGCTCCAGGAGGTGCAGCGAGTGCTGCAGGTGGCCTCATGAGGTTAGGATTTGGAAATGGGGGGCCACCAGCTGCTTGACCATAGATATTTTGCATTGGAGGACCACCTGTACTATTGAACCCACTAGGAAGAACCGGTGCTGGATTTTGAAGCGGAGGATCACCCATTCTCGTTTCCTAATGAACAATTGCAGCAACAAATGTTTACATTATTGTCTCATTGGTTAGAGAAATTTTACAAGCGATGCAAATGTCATACAAAAACATGCACAAGGGGAACTATTATCAGTACAATATATTGAACTGCTAAGCAATATAACATATGAAGCACAGAACTTACCTTTTTAAAATAAGCATGAAATAAAATAACTGTATGATGAAAACTGCGATTCTGGCAACAGGTCATATGAAGTTACTGACAAAAGACAACTAATCGGGCATAGGAAGTCACAATATGCATGGACATGGAAAATCACATCTAAAACAAAAAAAGCAACGGATGATATGGAAATAACATACATGCTGATTTCTTGCTATAGGTATAGCTGCAAGCTTGGGTTGCTGAGGCTGAGGCATAATTCGACCATCCATGTTACTGGTGTAATAATACTCATTTCCTCCTCTTCCAAATGAGTTCTCCTCATAACCCTTTGATCCAACCGGAGGCGTATCCAGCTCCTGGCCATGTACCATACCTGAGCCCATTTCACCGGGAAATCGTGGACCAGGTGGCTTGTGACCTGAATCATTTGCATTTTGCTGCCACTGCCCCAAAGATGATGATTGTTGAATGTTTACAGAAGACCCACCAAACGGCAAAGCTTGAGCAGGCTGAGCAGACATCTGAGGTCTGATAACAGAACCAGTCCCCACAGGAAGATTCTGAGCAGAGGATGCACCAGTTTGCTGAACTTGTTGTGGTGAAAACCCAACTTGTCTCCCATGGGGGAAATCAACATCTTCTCTTTGCTGAAATCCCATTTTATGCTCTTGTTGATGGGAGAGCTGTTGATTCTGGGCAGACATCTGCTGCGGAATTTGCTGTCCTTGTGGAGGCAAGTTCTGTGAATACGTAATATGCTGTGGTGTCTGGTGATGAGAAAATTGATAACCATGTGGTTGTCCCATCTGTACACCTGGGAATGCTTGTATTTGGGGGCCAAGTTGTTGTGGCATTGTTTGTTGCATCACTGGTTGAGAAACATGTGGGCCTGGCTGGTTAGGAGTTTGTCCCATTTGAGATGGCATCTGATGACCAGGCTGCTGGATCATTTGGGGTCGAAACTGCAGTGTAAAGGGTACCTGTTGCATAGCAGGACCCGCTGCTGATCCTTGTTGCTGCCCTATTGAAACACCTTGTGATCCATGTGGTACCTGTTGTGTTACTTGTGGATGTTGGGACATCTGTGTCATTTGTTGGCCTTGTTGAGTACACGCCTGCTGGCTTTGTTGGCCATGAGCATCATTTTGTTGCACTGTACTAGCTCCTGGTATAGGAGCCAACTTAGGTGTAGCAGCTTCCGGAGGTTGACCAGGCGGCAGTGGAGGGGGTAAAGCTGCTGGCTTCTCATATTGAGTAACATTAGTTTCTGGATTCCAGTAGTACAATAACCCAGTACTGCCATCAATTAAGCCCTTCCAAGGTTGCGGTAAAGTTGGATCATCAGGTGCATAACGAGGTCCTAAGGAAGTCGGAGCTGCCTCAGCAGTTGCCATACTTAAGCTACCTAACGCAATCCATGATAAAACGTCATATACGACTTCACCGGATACAATAACAAGCAAAAGGTACTGTAGTACAGACTAAACGTGAATATGCACTAACAAGAATACTATCAAGTAAATCAGATGATATTAAGCAGATATTCCCAATGAAAACATTCCAAACGCCAGATTAGTATTTCACAAGCATAAAAAGCCCAAAAGATAGCTTTATGTCTGTCGAGTTGACGGTACAAACTTAGCAGTACTACAATATTTCTAGCATTCTCAACCCCATATCTGCTGTGAAGGGTGAACTTGTAATATTAACACCTTGACTACACAAGCATAAAAAGCCCAAAAGATAGCTTTATGTCTGTCGAGTTGACGGTACAAACTTAGCAGTACTACAATATTTCTAGCATTCTCAACCCCATATCTGCTGTGAATGGTGAACTTGTAATATTAACACCTTGACTACACAAGCATAAAAAGCCCAAAAGATAGCTTTATGTCTGTCGAGTTGACGGTACAAACTTAGCAGTACTACAATATTTCTAGCATTCTCAACCCCATATCTGCTGTGAATGGTGAACTTGTAATATTAACACCTTGACTACACAAGCATAAAAAGCCCAAAAGATAGCTTTATGTCTGTCGAGTTGACGGTACAAACTTAGCAGTACTACAATATTTCTAGCATTCTCAACCCCATATCTGCTGTGAATGGTGAACTTGTAATATTAACACCTTGACTACACAAGCATAAAAAGCCCAAAAGATAGCTTTATGTCTGTCGAGTTGACGGTACAAACTTAGCAGTACTACAATATTTCTAGCATTCTCAACCCCATATCTGCTGTGAATGGTGAACTTGTAATATTAACACCTTGACTACCAAGATATTAAACCATGAATCTATTTCTTTAGCTTCAACATCCACGAGTAATTAAACGGAACGATTGGTCATTAATCAACTTTTAAGCGCCCTCCCCCCCCCCCTCCCCTCCCTCTTATTTTCCAGCAACTCAGAAACAAAAACAAATACAACAATAGCAAAAGATGCAAACTCATCACCAGACAGACACAAAAATAAATAGATAAGTAGATAAATAAATAAATATATAAAAAGAGAACTGTTTTTGTATGAATTCCTGATATGATAAACCGTTGGAGCTAAATAGACCATGTAAACTTGATTGAAAGGTCAACATTAAAGAAACCAAATTAGCTGTATTCAGATACTCAAAACCTAAAAGCATATCCCAAACACAGCACTTCAAGCAAAACAAAACAAAAAAAACGATAACTTTTCCTTAGTAAACCACCAAAACTAGAAAATTCCAACTAATTTATGCATGTAATAGGACTCTCACTCCATCGCTGCAACAGAATAAAAAGAAACACGCAAACACAGACACCATTAGTTGAAGAAGACAATAAAACTGATCTGTCGAAATCAAACCTTAAATCAGAAACCTTGACCGAAACTTGTTCAGCGCCGAGCTCCGGTTTCTGTAAAATGGAGCGGACAGGAGAGGATGGACGCTGAATTTGAAGTTTTAGGGTTCAGGTCTTTCAAGGAGAGAATAAGAATTGCCTGCTTGCTGGACCATTGTTTAAATATGGACCTTCCTCTATGTTGGCTAGGAGTAGGACCACCTTTTGGGTGGGCTTCACCAGCTACTCTGAAGCTTATGCTATAGAATAAAATAAAAAATACTATTCTTTTTCATCATTTTTCCTCCTTGCTAATGGAGTAAAAAAGGTAAAAAGTGGTTTGGAAACCTTATAATGTGGTTTTATGAAATGAAAGATGAATGCAAAAGAGTGTCCAACGAGTTGGTTTAGAAGTTGGTTTTTCAATTCTTTGTGTGATGAAGGAAGAAATTAACGAGAAAAATAAAGAAGGTATGCATCACCATAGAATATAATTTGCTCTGTAATAAATACAATGATATGTATATTGCTCGTTACTCATGAGATTTTATTTACATTCTCTTATATCATTTTTGTTCGAGTAATAAATGTTGATTCTATTCTATGCACAATTGTCTCATATATTCTAACACAATAATCAAATGAATTACTAATTACGCGATTTTAAAGATTAGATGTTGTATTTCCTCTAAAAACTTATATGGTCGGTTAGATCCTAGGTTTAGGAATTCCATTCACTCATGAGCCAAATTTTGGCTAACATTTACGTGTACACTTATAATAATAATAATAATAATAATAATAATAATAATAATAATATAAAAACTGAAATTATTATTTACTCGAGCCATAAAGAGAAATTTGAGGGAAAAAAGTAGATTTTCGTCATTTGATTTTGGCATCTTATTTTTATTTGTCTAAAATTGTTGTTTTTGTTATAAAACAATAAAAGAAGAAAAAGAGTATTGCAGAGAAAATGGAGAGAAAATTCTTATTGATTTGGGGTCAATTATAATGGAATAGAACCCCTCTATTTATAGGGGAAAGGTAACTTAGCCACCAAGTAACAAACTCTAAAATCTCTCCAAAATATAGACATTCACCATAAATAAAATACTATTTATAATACTCCCCCTTTAATGTCTATTCAACAGATAATGTGTCTCGTTAAAACCTTAACTTAAATAAAACCCAATGGGAAAAAATTATAGAAAGGGAAAAAGAGTACACATGTTTAGAAACGCGCCTTTTGGTTGCCTCGTTAAAAACCTTACAAGGAAAACCCAGTGGGACAAAACCTTATAAGGGAAAAAGAGTGTAACGCGCATTAACTCCTCCTGATGAGAGCATCAATTCACATCCTTGAGCCTTCGCATCTCAATCTTGTGCACCATTTTCAAAAGATTGTTGGTAGAGATTTGATAAACAAATCAGCCATATTGACTTGAATGAAAATTTTGCACCTTGAAATTCTTGGTAGATATATAATGTCTTCATATAATGTTGTGGAATGGCTCTTCAATATCTCCATAGAGGTATTCTCGCTATCACATTATCATGCTTATAGTTATAGCAAGATATATATGTGCACAAATTGCACTTAGGATGTAGTACTTCATGACCAAGAATTTTATATGCTTTAAGCAATTTAAATTCTTCATGGATTGTCATATAAGTTAAGTCATATAAGCCATATGAATGGACTTTAGATGCATATCAAGTTTTTATGTCATGCTAGACATATAAGATAGATAAAAGTGATTGCACCCTTCATTGACTTTATACTTTCAAGTGTTTGAACTACATGTCCAATACCACATGTCTTTCATATGAAACCAATTCTATTTGAATTGTGTCTCTTCTATTTAGCCAATATTTTTGTGTATGTATTCGATAGACCTGAGGTCCTCATCCATACTTAGCGCTATCATAGACGTTGTCGACGAACATTTTATATCGGTTCCAATATTTTTTCATAAAGACATAACATAGATATCTCTTCATTCATATTTTCAGGTACCTGAATCTCTCCTGAGATTTTATGAAGTGTTATGTCATGTGATCTTCTAGATCACTTGCCTCCTTATTATGATTATTTTGATCATTTGCTCATCTTCTTTATCAAGAAGTTTATTTAAAACCGATTTGTCTATACGATTTACGCGTAATATAGACTTTGTCCTTTTAGGACTTAATAGGAGCATTTGCAATGAGAATATAGTTACTTTCTTTGAGTCAGCAAATGCATCTGGCATGCTTTGCAATATACTGCAGATGAATTATCTTTTTATGAACTTCAAGCTCGTATTATCTTATTCGAGGATCTAGATGTATAAATAATAATTCATTCCATGCAACTTTTTCTCAATTGTTGTATCATGTCTCCCTCTCATGTTGGAAAAACTAATTTGCTTCCTCAACTTTGAAAATCTCTCTTTGTGCATTATGGTGCTAATTAAATATACACCGCACATCAACAATAATAAGATGAAATATTTGGTTCCTGACCCTGAACCACTTGTGAGGGGAGAATATAATATACTTTCGTGTATAACATATAACAAACTGATATAGATAACTTTGTTCTCATAAGTAATAATTTAGATATTAAGTGGAAGCACTCAATAAATTATTTTGCTAAACCAGTTATAATGTAAATCAACTTATCAAGATAAACTATCTTGAATAGAAAATCTGTAAATTATCTGTAAATTAGAAAATCTCAAATCAATAAGAATTATCTCTCTACTTTCTATGCAATACTCTTTTTTTTTATTGTTTTATAACACGTTATCAGCACAAGACTCTAACCAATTGGTCTTATGGCACTGACTCCTTATTTATCAATAACATCTCGGGTAGGAACCTTTACTTCCTTTCCGTGACGTCGTGCTTGCATAATGTTCTGGAATCATAACATATACGTAGGATTTCAATAAATGCAATCTTATCCCTTTCTCATTCTTATTACATTCTTCCTTTATCATTCCATAGTTACTAGAAACACATAATGTTGACTTAAAATGCCACATCACTCCATATTCCCTCCTTTAAGAGAGTACTAAGATTTAGTGCTACGATGATCTACGTATAGATGCTTTACCTTTTTGTCTTTTCACATAATCGATGCCCCTTACTCGGCCTTGTGGTAATCCTTCTGTACCAAGGATACAAATTTCCTTACTTGCGAGGGTGACACTTAGTATACTGGAAAACACAGTCCCTGTCACGCCCAAAATTGAGGGACGCGACCGGCACTCAACCGAGTGACCCCAGTCAAGTGAACCTGATTTGCCTTTCCCATCCCACGCGTCACCCCGTGATTTCAATATACATTGTTCATGTGAAATATCCATTTATATCTTAAGCATAAACTTACAACTTGAATTCATTTCTACTTTTTATCATTACCAACATATGATACCAAAGGCTTACAAATTCCATACAACATTAACAACGTGAATCACGATTTTGAACTGTACGCTTACTACCCAAAATACATATATACATTACCCACATTGTGTCTACGGAGCCTCTACGAATACAAAAGATTTATATAATACTTGCCGGCAACAAGGCCCCGGCTATACCTTCCACTACACAATAAACTCAAAATAAGGAGACATGAGCCACACGTGGCCCTGGGAAGAAGTGGGGCTCACCAGAACAACTGACGGAAAGGGGAGGAGGCACTACTAACGGTGGGCTGAATTACCTGCTATAGAACCACCTACATTCATATAAGAAAATGTAGCGCCCCCGGCAAAAGGGACGTTAGTACTATGGAATAATACTAGTATGTATGAACAAACTTTATCCCAAGTACAATCAAATAGTACACAAGTAAGAAACAATAATAGAACCAATCAATCAATGCACATGGAAAGAAACAACCAAAATCAACAAGTTTCACAATCTCTCCTTTTTCCCTTTCAACATCACCATATTCAAGAGTTTCCCCCAATTTTCATTTCAATAGTGATAACGATCACATTCCATCCTTATTACCTCGACCACTCTTATTACCTCACATCTCATGGAATTTCATAGATTTTCATTTCAATGGTGATAATGATCACATTCCATCCTTATTACCTTGGACTCCCTTATTACCTCGGCCACCTTTATTACCTCACATCTCATTATCCTTACTAGTTCGTGTTGCAGCGCGCAACCCGATCCCACCTGACAATCATATTTCGTAACAACAACCACAAACAATCACATCACAAGAATTCTTCCTTTAAAGGAACACAAGTTCATGTCAATAATTCGCTATTTGAGCTCAAGGCACAATGACTCTCACCAAGCAGTAATTCAGGTACACGGTGTTGCCATAATCGTTCAACTCATTTACATCATTTGACCATACCATTTTTGATTACTTACCACGCACGATTTTTAACCATCATATACATTCCCACACTTAGGCACATTAACATTCTTTCATTCATTAACACATACTTTCATATCGATACCCTCGAGCATTTACGAGCTTTGCACATAATAAAATAGGCACGTCAAAACACTTTTCATAATCTCATACAACACGGTAATATAACAATCAACTAGGACAACCAGAGAATAGAATTTTACATCTCAACACATTTGGAACAACCAACTCACATATTTTCGAACAAGGTACATATGTTGTATACTCGGACCCAACAAGAGGATTCTACAAAGGTTAAAGTTAGCCATACATACCTAGGGTCGAAATCCCTTTTTAACTTTTACTCACAAATCATCGAACCGACTAGTACCGTCAATCTAGTTCACAATTAAACATATTCAACTCAGAATTGGAAATCATGCATACAATTTGAACTCTTTTAAGTATTTTATCGAATGCTATGTGACCCTATTAGATTACCACCCCTTCTTTGTGAACTTTACCCCGACCCACTTCCCCTTACTAGATTATGGACATTAACGAGCATGCATGCAAGGTATCAATTCATATTTTCAATAATCAATCTCGAGAGTCCCCTTTTTGTTTAAAACCTGAAAACTAATGAAAAGGGTTTGGGGATTCTTACCTGTTAGAAGGAAGAAGAAGATGATTACTCGAATTTTCCAGGCCTGAGTGACTTTGAAAATCCAATTAATAAAGATGAAGCTTTCTCTATCAAGAACCCTCTCTCCCCTCTCTCTAATTTTGTTCAGAAAATGGTTAAAAATGAAGGGGAGGGGTGTTTTAATGAACTGGGGTCGGGTTTTAAAAATTAGAAAAACAGGGCCCGACACAAGAATGCGGTCAGAAATGCGATCTCACTCCTGACATGTGGTCCACAGAATGGCCCTCAAGATGGGCCAAAATTCAAAACACACTGCTCAGGTATGCGACCATTTTGCGGTCCACATACACGTTATGCGATCGCATAGTGCGTCGCATAACCTCCCTCCCAAAAATCAAAGGCAACAATGCGACAGCTATGCAGTCTGCAGAACTGAAATGTGATCGCATATTGGACCGCATAGTTGTCCTCAAACGGGGCAGTGATCTGCCCAGGTATGCGACCATTATGTGGTCCGCATACATGTTATGCAATCGCATAGTGCGTCGCTTAACAGCCACTTTCTCAAAAATTTTATTCTTTAAGTCCCGGGGTACTTTTTACTCAATTTAGGTCCGTTTTAAAAATTTTCACAATAAAAACAACTCGGGGACTCATTCGGGTATTATTTTAAACAAGAAAATTTTACGGGTCTTTACATCCTCCCCCTTTTAAAAATCATTCGTCCTCGAATGAGGATTTTGGAAATCAATAAGTTTTGAAAGCTTGATATGCAACTTCCAGATTTTCACTAACTCCCATATTTCAGAAATATTTTCCAGAGTTCCCTTTGTAATTAGACCTATCTACCTGTTAAAGAGCCTCTGAAACACATTTCCAAGCACCATTACACAGTTTTAATCACCCAATAACTCACACACAACATTGTTACCTCAACAATTGCCAATATTCAATCATTTTGTCAACTGCATATAACCCATTATTCTTATACCACAAATTTGCACATGATTCACATTCTTGCACATAACTTGGTCATTTTAACGAGTCCCATACAACCCAATTACCTCAGTATACCATATTTATTTCAATTAATCATTACCAACCTATACTACTATTAATCACCTGCCTAACACATACGTTCCACAAAACTTTCATTTACTTCAAGGGTTGCACATTACCCAAATAGTAATGGCGGGTTCAGTTTTAGCACACATTGGGAAATTACAGCAATAAGGCAATTAGGGGAAGATGGGGTGCTTTTGCACAAAACTGAAAATAAAACATAACTTTCTTAGAGATGACAGTTCTGACGAACACTACTAGACTTATTCAAACAAATGGGGATATTTTTCTTTCATATCATTTTCCGTTTCCCACGTGACAACGTGCTGACTTCGCCACAATACTTTAACTGAAGCAATTTCTTTGTTCCTCAATCTACGACTTGTCTATCAAGAATAGCAACCGGAACCTCTTCATACGATAATTCTTCATTAACCTCAATAGTCTCAACTGGCACGATGACTGATGGATCTCCAACCACCTTCTTCAACGTAGACACGTGGAACATCGGGTGCACTAATGACAATTCAGGTGGTAATTCCAACCTATGAGCCACTTGTCCTATCCTTTGAGCAATCTGATATGGCCCGACATACCTTGGCAATTTCCCTTTCTTCCCAAACCGCATCACTCCCTTCGTGGGAGATACCTTCAAGAATACCCAATCATCTACTTGGAATTCCAATTCTCTTCGACGAACGTCCGCATAGGATTTTTGACGGCTCTGAGCGGTTTTCATCCTCTCTTGAATGACTTTGACTTTTTCCAATGCCTGGCGCACAAGATATGGCCCTAACAATTATGCCTCACCAACCTCGAACCACCCAATCGGAGATCTACACCTTCTTCCGTACAATGCCTCAAATGGGGCCATCTGAATACTAGTGTGAAAGTTGTTATTGTAAGCAAATTCGATAAGCGGTAAATGGTCATCCCAACGTGAAGTCCAACACACAAGCCCGTAACATATCTTCAAGCATCTGAATAGTCCGCTCTGCCTGACCATCAGTCTGCAGATGGAAAGTTGTGCTGAGTTTTACCTGAGTACCCAAAACCTTGCTGAAATTTCCTCCAAAAATTAGCCGTGAACTGGGCTCCTCGATCTGAGATAATAAAAACTGGAGTACCATGAATCCTGACCATTTCCTTGATATACAACTGAGCGTACTGTTCTGCAGTATCGGTGGACTTGACTGGCAAGAAGTGAGCTGATTTCGCGAGTCGATCCACCATCACCCAAATCGAGTCGAACTTGCGCTGAGTGCGAGGTAACCCTACCACTAAATCCATGTTGATCATTTCCCATTTCCACATTGGAATTTCCATGAGCTGAGTTAACCCACCGGGCCTCTGATGCTCGGCCTTCACCTGCTGACAATTCGGACATATAGATATAAAGTCTGCCACACCTCCCTTCATACCGCTCCACCAATAAACTTCCCGGAGATCTTGATACATTTTCATAGAACCTGGGTGCACGGAATACCTGGAATTGTGAGCTTCCGCCATCACCCTCTCCCGAAAATTATCCACATCAGGAACACATAGCCTTCCCTGGCACCGCAAAACACCATCATCGCTACCGAGTGAAAATGCTGAAATCTTGCTATTCAAAACTGCCTCCTTCAACTGCGCCAATGCTGGATCCATATATTGTTTTTCCTTGACTTCCGCTAGAAGTGACGATTCTGCCCCATTATGCACTATGACTTTCCCTCGTCTGGGGTCGAGAGACAGACCCCCAGACTGGCCAATTGATAAATCTCTCGGGCCATAGGCCTCTGATCCACTTTCAAATGAGCCAAACTACCCATAGACTTCCGACTGAGAGCGTCGGCCACCACATTCGCCTTCCCTGGATGGTACAAAATGTTCATATCATAATCCTTAAGCAATTCTAANAAAACTGGAGTACCATGAATCCTGACTATTTCCTTGATATACAACTGAGCGTACTGTTCTGCAGTATCGGTGGACTTGACTGGCAAGAAGTGAGCTGATTTCGTGAGTCGATCCACTATCACCCAAATCGAGTCGAACTTGCGCTGAGTGCGAGGTAACCCTACCACTAAATCCATGTTGATTATTTCCCATTTCCACATTGGAATTTCCATAAGCTGAGTTAACCCACCGGGCCTCTGATGCTCGGCCTTCACCTGCTGACAATTCGGACATTTAGATATAAAGTCTGCCACACCTCTCTTCATACCGCTCCACCAATAAACTTCCCGGAGATCTTGATACATTTTCGTAGAACCTGGGTGCACGGAATACCTGGAATTGTGAGCTTCCGCCATCACCCTCTCCCGAAGATTATCCACATCAGGAACACATAGCCTTCCCTGGCACCGTAAAACACCATCATCGCTACCGAGTGAAAATGCCGAAATCTTGTTATTCAAAACTGCCTCCTTCAACTGCGCCAATGCTGGATCCATATACTGCTTTTCCTTGACTTCCGCTACAAGTGATGATTCTGCCCCATTATGCACCATAATATTTCCCTCGTCTGAGGTCGAGAGACAGACCCCCAGACTGGCCAATTGATAAATCTCTCGGGCCATAGGCCTCTGATCCACTTTCAAATGAGCCAAACTACCCATAGACTTCCGACTGAGAGCGTCGGCCACCACATTCGCCTTCCCTGGATGGTACAAAATGTTCATATCATAATCCTTAAGCAATTCTAACCATCACCTCTGTCTTAAATTCAACTCCTGCTTGAACAAATATTGGAGACTCTTGTGGTCTGAGAACATGTCCACATGGACCCCATACAAATAATGCCGCCAGATTTTTAATGCAAACACAACTGCCGCGAGTTCTAAATCATGCGTCAGATAGTTCTTCTCGTGATTCTTGAGTTGCCTGGAAGCATAGGTTATAACATTCCCGTGTTGCATCAACACATATCCCAAACCAACGCTTGAAGCATCGCAATAAACCATAAATCCCTCCGTGCCTTCTGGCAAAGTTAACACCGATGCCGAAGTCAATCTTGATTTCAATTCCTGAAAGCTCCTCTCACAAGCGTCGGACCATTGGAACTTAGTTGTTTTCTGCATCAATTTAGTCAATGGGGAGGCGAGGGTAGAGAATCCCTCCACAAACCTCCGATAATACCCAGCTAGCCCCAAGAAACTGCGAATCTCTGTCGGGGTCGTTGGTCTAGGCCAATCCTTCACCTCTGAGATCTTCTTGGGATCAACCTTAATCCCTTCTCTGGAAACAAAATGACCCAAAAATGCGACTGACTCCAACCAAAATTCACATTTTGAAAACTTGGCATACAATTGGTGCTGATGAAGAGTCTGTAGAGCTGCCCTAAGGTAATTAGCATGATCCTCCCAACTCCGCGAGTAGACAAGGATGTCATCAATAAAAACAATCACGAAGGAGTCAAGAAACAGTTTGAAAACCCGATTCATAAGATCCATGAAAGTCGCTGGAGTATTGGTCAGTCCAAAAGACAGTACCAAAAATTCAAAATGGCCATAATGAGTTCTTAAGGAGGCCTTATGAATATCTTGCTCTCTGATCTTCAACTGGTGATACCCCGACCATAAATCAATTTTGGAGAAAAACCTCGCACCCTGCAATTGGTCGAACAAATCATCTATCCGAGGCCACTTGCTTTTGATAGTGACTTTGTTGAGCTGCCGATAATCAATACACATCCGAAGCGACCCATCCTTCTTCCTGACGAAAAGAACCGGAGCGCCCCACGACGACACATTCGGCCTAATAAACCCTTTCTCTAATAAGTCTTTCAACTGCTCCTTTAACTCTCTCAACTCTGTTGGTGCCATTCTGTATGGTGGAATAGATATTGGATACGTATCTGCAATACATCAATCCCGAAATCGATCTCTCTATCTGGCGGAATTCCTGGAAGCTCGTCCGGAAATACTTCAAGAAACTCATTCACGACTGGGAGAGACTCGGGGGCAGACACTTCTGAAGTGGTGTTCGCAACCCGGACCAAATGATAGACACACCCCTTTTTACTCATCTTCGAGGCCTTAAGGTAGGAAATGAACCTACCCTTTGGCACCACACCATTACCTTTCCACTCAATAACTGACTCATTAGGAAACTCTAGCCTCATAATTCTGGTTCGGCAATCGAGTTTAGCAAAGCACGAGTAAAGCCAATCCATTCCCATGATATCATCAAAATCTACCATCCCAAGCTCGATAAGATCGGTCGTGGTATCTCGACCACACACCGTGACAACACAATCCCTATAGACTCGTGCAGCTGTAATAGAATCACCAACCGGAGTCGACACAGAGAACGGCTCATGAAGCTGTTCAGGTTCTATCCCAAAACTTGAAGCAATAAATGGGGTAACATATGACAAAGAGGACCCCGGATCAATAAGAACATAACAATCAAGGGCTTGAACAACCAGAATACCTGTAACAACATCTGGAGAAGCCTCGACACTCTAGAAACCACTCAAATCATGGAATCGGCTGGGTCCACCTCTACCACGAGCTCCACCCCTAATTGTACCACGCCCTGTTGGAGCTGGAGGACGTACTGAAGATGCGGAAACTGAAGAACTGGACGGCTGAGCAAAACCACTACCCATGCCCTGACTGGGCGCATGGCAATCCCGCCGAATATGACCTCTCACCCCATACCGTAGCATACCGGGATATCTGAGTAACAAGGATTGGTATGCAACCTCCCACACTTAGGGCATGGAGCCCTCCTCTGCTGCTGGAACCTCCCTCCTGGACGACCGGACTGATGGGGTCTCCTACTGTCTGATCCTGGTCCCCAGCGATTGCTCTACTGATAACGGTGCACTGATGGCGATGCACTGGATGAGACTGACCATAAGACTAGGATGGCCCTGATGGTCCTCTCTCTTGAACTGGTCTCCCTCCTCCAACTGAACTCCCCGAGTGGCCCACTGACCTGGCCCTGCTAATACTCTCCCTTTCCGACCTTATCTTCAATTTTCTAGCCTCCGTAGCCTGGGCGAATCCTACTATCTTACCATAATTCATGTCTGAGTGCAAGGCAGCTGTAGCAGCTTCATTCACAACCAATGGACTGAGGCCATGAACAAACCGTCAAACTCTGGCACCCATAGTCGATACTAACTGAGGAGCGTACTTGGACAACCTCACGAAATCCATGTGGTATGTGGTACTCCCACACACTCATATTACCCTGCTTAAGAACCTCAAACTCCGTAGCATGGGCTGCCATAGCCTCGGCAGGCAAGAAGTGATCCATGAAAGCATCAACGAACTCATTCCATCTCGCCGGAGGACTTCCCTCCCCACGGGAATTCTCCCATATTTCGAACCATGAATACGCTGCTCCCCTCAGCCTATAAGATGCTAACTCAACCCCCTCTGTCTCTGTAGCCTTCATAACCCGAAGCGTCTTGCACATCTCATCTAGAAAATCCTGTGGATCGGCCTCTGGATCAATACCTGAGAATTCTGGAGGGGCCAACCGCAGAAACTGGTTGACTCTGAACCGGCGGAATCTCCCTGTCCGCTAGAGGGCGCAGGGGTAGCATGAGATCTTTGGGCCTGAGCGGCCACTAACTGAGTCAACATATGAACAACTCCCCTGAGGTCCTCATCAGAAGTACCAGGACCTGGAGTTGGAACCGAAGAAGGATCAGGAATACCAGCGGAAGGGGTTGCAACACACTCCGTCGCAGCAGGAATAAGAACACTCTGGTCTGGAACAGAAAGGCCAGGTGGATTCAAAGTCGAGGATTTGCTCTCACCCGAACCATCAGGTATAGAATTCACAGCCTCACTTGGGGTGGCATTGGCCTCTAGGCAGAGTCGAGCTCTCTTATTTGGTGCCATTACTGAAAATTTTGGAACAGAGCACGAGTTAGACAAGAATACTTCACTTTCCACTTCACCGCACGATATAGAATAACAATGAAAATGGTGTTTCCTAAATGTCCATGTAGCCCACTAATTATAGATGTGGTCGACAACACATCGATAAGAAGGGCTCTACTAGACACGGCTCCGAGACATACTAGGACACTTTAAAAACCTTAAGCTCTAATACCAAGTTTGTCACGCCCCAAAATCGAGGGACGCGACCTACACTCAACCGGGTGACCCCAGTCAAACGAACCTGATTTGCCTTTCTTATCCCACGCGTCACCCCGTGATTTTAATATACATTGTTCATGTGAAATGTCCATTTATATCTTAAGCATAAACTTACAACTTGAATTCATTTCTACTTTTTATCATTACCAACATATGATACCAAAGGCTTACAAATTTCATACAACATTAACAACGTGAACCACGATTTCAAACCGTACGCTTACTACCCAAAATACATATATACATTACCCACATTGTGTCTACGGAGCCTCTACGAATACAAAAGATTTATATAATACTTGCTGGAAACAAGGCCCCGGCTATACCTTCCACTACACAATAAACTCAAAATAAGGCGACATGAGCCACACGTGGTCCCGGGAAGAAGTGGGGCTCACCAGAAGAGCTGACGGAAAGGAGAGGAGGCACTACTGACGGTGGGCTCAATTACCTGCTGTAGAACCACCTACATTCATATAAGAAAATGTAGCGTCCCCGGCAAAAGGGACGTTAGTACTGTGGAATAGTACTAGTATGTATGAACAAACTTTATCCCAAGTAAAATCAAACAGTACACAAGTAAGAAACAGTAATAGAACCAATCAATCAATGCACATGGAAAGAAACAACCAAAATAAACAAGTTTCACAATCTCTCCTTTTTCCCTTTCAACATCACCATATTCAAGAGTTTCCCCCAATTTTCATTTGGATAGTGATAACGATCACATTCCATCCTTATTACCTTGGCCACCCTTATTACATCACATCTCATCAAATTTCATAGATTTTCATTTCAATGGTGATAATGATCACATTCCATCCTTATTACCTCGGCCTCCCTTATTACCTGGGCCACCCTTATTACCTCGGCCACCCTTATTACCTCACATATCATTATCCTTACTAGTTCGTGTTTTGGCGCGCAACCCAATCCCACCTGACAATCATATTTCGTAACAATAACCTTAAACAATCACATCAAAAGAATTCTTCCTTTCAAGGAACACAAGTTCATGTCAACAATTCGCTATTTGAGCTCAAGGCACAATGACTCTCACCAAGCAGTAATTCATGTACATGGTGTTTCCATAATCGTTCAACTCATTTACATCATTTCACCATACCCTTTTTGATTACTTACCACACACGATTTTTAGCCATCATATACATTCCCACACTTTGGCACATTAACATTCTTTCATTCATTAACACATACTTTCATATCGATACCCTCGAGCATTTACGAGCTTTGCACATAATAAGATAGGCACGTCAAAACACTTTTCATAATCTCATACAACACGGTAGTATAACAATCAACTAGGACAACTAGAGAATAGAATTTTACATCTCAACACATTTGGAACAACCAACTCACATATTTTCAAACAAGGTACATATGTTGTATACTCGGACCCAACAAGAGGATTCTACAAAGGTTAAAGTTAGCCATACATACCTGGGGTCGAAATCCCTTTTTAACTTTTACTCACAAATCATCGAACCGACTAGTACCGTCAATCTAGTTCACAATTAAACATATTCAACTCAGAATTGGAAATCATGCATACAATTTGAACTCTTTTAAGCATTTTATCGAATGTTATGTGACCCTATTAGATTACCACCCCTTCTTTGTGAACTTTACCCCGACCCACTTCCCCTTACTAGATTATGGACATTAATAAGCATGCATGCAAGGTATCAATTCATATTTTCAAGAATCAATTCATGAGAGTCCCCTTTTTGTTTAAAACCTGAAAACTAATGAAAAGGGTTTGGGGATTCTTACCTGTTATAATAAGAAGAAGATGATTACTCAAAATTTCCAGGCCTGAGTGACTTTTAAAATCCAATTTATAAAGATGAAGCTTTCTCTATCAAGAACCCTCTCTCCCCTCTCTCTAATTTTGTTCAGAAAATGGTTAAAAATGAAGGGGATGGGTGTTTTAATGAACTGGGTCGGGTTTTAAAAATTAGAAAAATAGGGCCCGACACAAGAATGCGGTCAGGAATGCGATCGCATTCCTGACATGCGGTCCGCAGAATGGCCCTCAAGATGGGCCAAAATTCAAAACACACTTCCCAGGTATGCGACCATTATGCGATCCGCATACACGTTATGCGATTGCGTCAAAGACAACAATGCGACAGCTATGCGGTCCGCAGAACTGAAATGCGATTGCATATTGGATCGCATAGTTGTCCTCAAACGGGGCAGTGATCTGCCCAGGTATGCGACCATTATGCGGTCCGCATACATGTTATGCGATCGCATAGTGCGTCGCATAACGCCTACTTTCTGGAAATTTTATTCTTTAAGTCCCGGGGTACTTTTTACTCAATTTAGGTCCGTTTCAAAAATTTCCATAATAAAAACAACTCGGGGACTCGTTCAGGCATTATTTTAAAAAGGAAAATTTTACGGGTCTTTACAGTCCCTTAAGCTTAACTTTGCTCATATTGCTTGATTTAGGGAAGCGTCTTCTTGAATGACCATTCTCTGAATTTCTCATGAATCTTCTCCTACTGTCCATTCTATTATCGCCAGAACGCAATCTCTGGATATCTCATGATGCCGACTATTATCAAATCACTCAGCCCCTAATTCATGTTTAGTTTATCTTGTTCACTAATCCATACTGATTTCTATTACTCTAGGGTCTAACTTTTCCCTTCTAGTAGTCGCGTTGGAGCCACAAACTTATTTCTCGAATTGAGGATATGACTTTATCGCATATACTCTTTTGTTGTCTCAAGGCATGTCACCTCTCGTCTTTTCCTTTACTTGATTATAGACTCTATAATACTGTCATCTTTTTGATCTACCGTAGTCATCCATGCATCATATCTTACTCATAATGCTTCATTAACTCTATTCTTATTTCCCGCTAACAATTATGTCTATCACTTTATTCTGAAAACTCGAACAAGACATTCTTTTGTTTTTAGCTTCCAAGTCTCCATCCGTTGGCTCTTCGGGTTGCCTAACATTCTCTCTCTACTAAGGATGGGAGCCACGCTAAGATAATATATATCCCTTTCAGGCTTCTAGTGCCTATCTCTGTAGTACTCATATCTAGTTGTACTATTTTAGAGTGCACTATATTGGTGTCTCTCAAGGAGATCCATTACCACATTTGCCCTACCCTTCGGAAATGTCGACTAACACTAACAATCTATCCACCACTTTGGTTAATCTAACCCAGTCGAATACTGATATCCCGTACTCCTCTTAACTATTTCTGTTAGCCCCCAATAGGGTATAACTGAGATGGGTGTGGCCAATTATACATACCTCTGTTACTGTTGAAGGTAACTCACAATGCTTATATTTTTCTGCCGAAGTTGAAAATACCGATAATCTTCATTAAATGGGTACCTTATGTTCTTCTCATCTTGCTCCTTTTACTTATTGAAGCTTGTATCTATCTTCTAAATCTCTCATGGCCTTTCACCATAGGGGTGGATAGATATTCTTTGCCTTAAGGCTCCTTATCGAGAGGCTTACATGTCTTAGTACACACATGATCTACTAAAGACCTTAAATTTACTCATCATAAGACTCATGCAAAATCGAGTTTCTCTGACTCAACTCTTTCACATCCACATGCAATCTCTTACCAACCATCTTTCTAGATTTAGGTATCGTCTTATTACGAATAAAATAGAAGTTAGGAGTTTGAATTCTTATAAGTGAGCTCTATCACACGATCTAGAGTAAGAAGAAAGAGTGACAATCCTAAATGCCACTCCTGCTTATAAATGTGGTGCACAACACACCCAAAAATAAGACTCTACTAAACGTCATAAGGCCGGGACAGGGCCCCGACATACCAATCAATACATGTCTAAATCATACTGACCAAATAAGCAACTCCGGAGCAAATGGAGTGCACCAACATCTTCCGCTGAGCGGACAACCTACTTGGAGGACTCTCAACCTGTCTATCGGGACCTACGGGCATGAAATGCAGCATTCCCAAGCAAAAGGGACGTCAGTACAAATAATGCACCGAGTATGTAAGGAATGAAAATCAGTAAACAATATACATGAGAGAAACATGGAGTAAGAGGCTCAACATGTATATCAGAATGCTCTGTGAATCATATAATATTTATAATGCCATGCGTATGCGTATAAATGTCATACCATTCATAGGTATATGCGTACATAACATTATCAAGCCTCTGAGGACATCCCATCGCATCATCTCATCCACTGTGGGCAAATCATCAACGTATACCAGCTGATCAGGTGGTGGTGCGTATATAATGCCGTAACCTTTTCCCATCTCCCATATACATATAATATACATATATACGTGTATATAAAGCCATCTGGTCATGGGTCAATGTAAATGAATGCAATGCATGAGATGTACATCAATAATATCTTTCGGAGTGTCATAAGATCATTATGCCTTTGATTAATATCATGAAATAAACTTTATCAACTTATTTATTTTCTGAGACCCATGAACAAATTATAGAATAATAGGACACATGGTAAATCAAGAACTTAAGCATCTCTATGAATAGAGTCATTTATGGAAATTGTGCATTTGCTCGTTTCGTTTGTATCGTATGGATCATGCCAAAAGGAAAGAAGGGATAGCCTTAACATACCTGGACTGATTTTCTTGACAATCCCTCTAACACACGTCAATTGCGACACCACGTAACGGCGGATCGAAGTAGGAGAAAATCCGTATGATATTCTTGAGAAATATTGCACGGTACTCTCTTAGAATCGCAAAATCCTGTTGCTACTACGCAATATAATTTCGTATGAAATCTTTGCTGAAGCAATATCACATTGCCAATATATCCCACTTTAAAGGATTCATGTGAAATGTTGTTTAAGAATTCCATCCGTACTTAGCAAGCCAATCTATATCATTTCATATTGTAGGAAAAACCTTTAAGATCATGGGTTGTTGTCCCCACTTCTTTGGGATGACTTGGCCACCAAAATCCCTTAAATTTTTCCACCTAATTACATGAAATAAGAGTCACAATTTGGATTTGATGAAGACTCATTTTGCTTCCACGGTGGTTAATGTTTATCCACCCCAATAATTATCCACCAATCTCTTGATTAACTTGCTAATCTCTCACAAATCAATAATAAACCAATTACCCACATAACTAAGAATTATCTCAAATTACTTAAAATACTGCTTACTTTTAACACACTTTATACACCTTACTATCATGGTCATGTGGTACTTTGTATGGTACTAGTCCACAAATACCGGGTATTATAGCTTGGACAGTATCTTATCCCTAAATTGTCAAACTTCGAAGAAACTTATTTTCTTCGATTCGCTTACCCTCTCACCTTCACGAATTTACTTATCACTTGCTTGAAATAACATAATACTTATAACATCAAAATGATCTCATTCCCGAGCTTTCATCAATTTACTTATGGCGTACTTTCACGTACGAAAACACAGGGTGTAACATGAGTGAGGCCGCACATTTGAACTTGGAATGGGCTGGACTTCTTTTTGCGGACCGCAATTATGAGTGCATCCGTAGTTTGGCATCTTGCGGCTGCACAATAATAGTGCGGTCCGCACATCTTCAGGCTCCCAAAATACATGTTCTCTGAATCTAGTCTTCTGCAACCGCACAATTAATTGTGCGGTCTGCACTCTTTGAAGAAATTCCATCAGTGCATCTTCAGAGTTTGCGGCCGCACACAATATTGTGTAGTCTGCACTGTGGCCCTTTTTGCCTTGTTTTGGGTCCAATTTTACTCCTTTTTGAGTTGATTTTCACTTCTTTGGCTCGTTTCCCAATATTCCTACAAGAAAGCACATTTCATTAGTTCTCGGGAATACCTTTAAGCATTTTTGAGCTACAACGCAAGTAAAAGAGAGAAAATAAGTAGTCAAAATCCCTACTTATAATCTTCTTTCAATCTTTCAACATAACTTAGAATGAATTTGTTAACTATACTTTTGCACCACATAGGACTTGTGAAGGGATCCATTGTTTGCCCCCACATCGAGGTTCTCGATGACCTGGAGTAAGCTCATCGGGTACTGCAAAATCCCCTTAATCGGAGCAGAGCTCGCGAATCTACTCTCACTTTCTGTATAGGTGCCTCCTTCCAGAGTCCCCAACCCAAAACCAAGAAACCAAAGAGGAAATGTACCTCTCGGCTAGGACTCGGGAAAAGAATGTGAAAGAAACACCAACCATACCAGTCACTGTGGTCCTTTGATGATGAATGAACTGATCATGAAGCAACTCCTCTTCAGAGAAGAAAAAAAATTTCATCAGCTCAACCAGATGCTCAGCCGGGAAAGCTTCGAACACCACCGAGGAAGTTTAGAGACCCTTTACAGAAGTAGATTTGGTTGAAAACGTTGATTTCCATTTTTGGGTTCCTGTCGACGCCTCTGGTCAAAGGTGTTCAACCCCTAAACTTCCTCCACCACTAGCTTCTGAGCCTATTGCAACCGCATGTCCTTCTACACCAGTTGCTACCTCTCTACCGACCCCAATTGTACAAACTAATCATGGGAATCTAGGGAACACTTTTCTGGTACCTTCTCAGACTCTCAGGGCATCCCATCATATAATCTCGGCCACTGTGGGCAAAATCATCAACATATACCAGCTGATCAAGTGGTGGTGCGTATATAACACCGTAACCTTTTCCCATATCCCATATACATACACCATATATATATATATATATATATATATATATATATATATTGTCACGAACCCAAATCCTAAACCAACTGTGATGGCACCTATCGTGGAACTAGGCTAGCCAATGACCACATGTTCACAATTTCTTTCAAAATCCCAATCAAATTCCAAGCATTTCATAAAATATACAACGTTTACTAAATAAAGTAGGCCAATATACAATGTCACCAACCCCAACCCGGAGCCAACATGTCATGAGCATCTAAGGAAAATAAGCCAAAGGTGTACTAGTATAATACAAAACCTCCGAATAAATAGCTAGATACAACAAGAAGGGAAAATAGAGATGCTGCGGATGCTGAACAACTACCTCTATATCCCGCAATCCGGCTCTGTACGGAAATAAATGGCTAAAGCTCGGTATCTGCAACTGAATCTGCACACAGGGGTGCAGGGAGTAATGCGAGTACGCCAACTCAGTAGTAATGAAAATAAATCAAGTCTAAGCGGCAAGGAAACACATAAAATCAATGTCATCAAATCACAATATACACAACCTTACTTTCCAATAGTGTAAACATAGATATATGGAATCATCATGCCGTAAAACCAACTTTAGAAAAGTCTTTTGAAGAATGCATATATTTAACAACTTCAAACCGAAAGATTAGTTTGAAAATGAAACGAGTCATAAAGAGGCCCCTCGGGCAAAACATATTTCATAAGTTCAGAGTGAAAGTAGTAAAATCATAAGTAGCCCCACGGGCAAAACATGTATCATAATCAACCCCTCGGGCATACCTCACAGTCACTCATAATCAGTCGCTCAGCACCTCACAATCACTCAACACCTCACAGTCACTCAACACCTCACAATCACTCATGCCTCCCAATCACTCGGCACTAGGCACTCTGTGCGCTCACTGGGTGTGTGTGCAGACTCCGGAGGGGCTCCTTCATCCCAAGCACTAATATCAAGCCACCTCGTGGCGTATCATATCCTCACAATCAGGCCCTCGACCTCACTCAGCAGAACCACTCGAAAGGCCCCTCGTGCAAATCAGTAACACAGGGTACTCGACCCAAAACATCATTTTTAAATCTCAAAGTAGTGTAAATCAGGCTGAGTTTTGAAAAATAATAAGCACAATATGTCTGAGAGAAATCATCAACAAATAGTGAGGAAAAGCAGCATTAAAAGCCCACAAGGGGTCTAAACAGATCGGCACGAGGCCCCAAACACGGCTTATAGCCCAAATATTTCAACAATCTTTAGAACATAATTTAACATAAGGTTTTGAGTAAAATATGCAACTCATTAGTTGCCGCGGAGAGGACCTAGTCCAATCCAAAAATCAGTACGCGCCACATACTCGTCATCCGACATGTGCGCCATTCTAAAATAAGTGAGAAATATGTAGTCCGGGGTTCCATACCCTCAGGACAAGATTTATAACATTACTTACCTCTACCGGGCCACAACACTAGTCCGCTATGCTCTTGCCCCTCAAGTCGGCTCCCGATTGCTCCGAATCTAGCCAAAACAAGTTTAATATCATTAATATATACTAAAGGAACACAACCCAATCGAAAACTATCAAATTATACAAGAATCTCGAAATTCAGCCAAACCGGAGCCCCGCGTCCACATCTCGGAATTCGATAAATTTTACATCACTAGAAACCTCGTCCTCCCACGATTCTACACATACCAAAATCATCACAATCGGACCACAATTGCCTACCCAAATCCTCAAAAGAAAATTCCAATTCTCCACTCATTCTTCCCAACCATTTCCTACTTTAATCCTCCAATTTACAAGCCTAATCCGAACAAAATTGCATCGAAACAATGTTAATAACCCGAGAATTTACCTCAACTGAAGAACCACGAATTCCCTATTCAATTCTTCCAAAAGAGCTCCTCCCGCATGCAAAAATGGTGGAATGGAATAAATTTATCGGAGGCCCCTTTTTATACTATTCTGCCAGCATTTTCGCACCTTCGGACACTTAATCGCACCTTCGGACCCACACCTGTGGTCCCAGCTGCGCACCTCCAGAATCCCACTTAAAGGACCAATTTTCGCACCTGCGGCCAATCCTTCGCACCTGCGGCTTTGCAGGTGCGGCCATATCTTCGCACATGAGGAATTCCCCTGACTATTCTCTTTTCGTACCTACGCATGAACTTTTGCACCTGTGACATGGCATCGGCGACATCGCACCTGCGGCTACCCTTCTGCAGGTGCGGCCAACACGAGAAGCTTGCACCAGCAGCTAATTGCTGCAAATTTCCAAGTTCAAAACCACTCCAACCATCTGAAATCAATCCCGAGCCCCTCGGGGCCCCAAACAAACATACCCACACACCCCATAGCATTATTCCAACTTAGTCGAGCCTTCGAAACACCAAAAACAACACGCAAACACCAAAATTACATCAAATTCAAGCCCGTGAACTTTGAAACTTCCAAATTTCGCCAACTACGCCGAAACAACAAAAACACCTTCGATTGACCTTAAATTCTGCAGACATCCAAAATGACATTACGAACTTGCTCCAACTTCTGGAATTCCATTCCGACCCCGATAGCCTATTTTCCACAGCCGACCAAAAATTGCCAAAATCTAACTTTCGCCAATTCAAGCCTAATTCTACACCGGCCATCAAAACTTCATTCTGAACACACTCCAAAGTCCCAAATCACCTAACGAAGCTATCCGAGCCATAAAATCTGCATTCTGAGGTCGTTCACCAATAAGTCAATTCTCAGTTGACTTTCTCAACTTTTAGGCTACTTTAGGAGACTAAATGCCTAAATTCTCACCATGACCACTCCGGACCCAAACCAACTGACCCAACACAACAAAAACAGGCTA
Organism: Nicotiana paniculata; assembly: GCA_005239505.1. Lineage (NCBI taxonomy): Eukaryota > Viridiplantae > Streptophyta > Magnoliopsida > Solanales > Solanaceae > Nicotiana > Nicotiana paniculata. Next base: position 66,839 of record ML309469.1, read on the forward strand.
GCAATATATGACAAATGCAGAAATAGGGGAAACGGGGTAAATCTCACGGAACGACCGGCCGGGTCGTTACATCCTCCTCCTCTTAAACAAACGTTCGTCCTCGAATGGGTCTAGAAACATACCTGGAGTCTCAAATAAGTGAGGATATCTGTCCCGCATCTCCCGCTCGATCTCCCATGTGGCATCCTCTACCGGTCTCCCTCTCCACTGAACCTTCACTGAAACCATATCCTTAGACCTCAGCTTCCTGACCTGTTGACCCAAAATATCCACTGGCTCTACCTCATATGACATATCACCCTCGAGCTAAACCGGCTGAAGTACAAAACATGGGACGGGTCACAAACATACTTCCGGAGCATCGAAACATGGAATACTGGATGAATACTCGATAAACTGGGAGGCATAGCAAGCCTATAAGCCACCTCCCCAACCCTCTGAAGTACCTCAAATGGCCCAATGAACCTGGGACTCAACTTCCCCCTCTTCCCGAATCTCATAACACCTTTCATGGGTGACACCTTCAGCAACACCTTATCCCCAACCATGAAAGACACATCTCGGACCATCCGGTCCGCATAACTCTTTTGCCTAGACTGCGCTGTGTGAAGCCGCTCCTGAATCAATTTCGCCTTACTCAATGCATCCTGAACCAAGTCTGTGCCCAATAGCCTAGCCTCGCTCAGCTCAAACCAACCAACCGGAGATCTGCACCTCCTACCATATAAGGCCTCATATGGAGCCATCTGGATACTCGACTCATATCTGTTATTATACGCAAACTCCGCTAGTGGCAGAAACTGGTCCCATGAACCACCAAAGTCAATCACACAAGCACGCAACATATCATCCAAAATCTGAATGGTACGCTCCGATTGACCGTCGTTCTGAGGGTGAAACGCTGTGCTCAACTCGACCTGAGTACCCAACTCTCTCTGCACGGCTCTCCAAAACTGAGATGTGAACTGAGTGCCTCTTTCGGAAATGATAGAAACTGGAACCCCATGCAATCGGACAATCTCCTTGATATAAATGTCAGCTAACCTCTCTGAAGAATAAGTAGTACCAACAGGAATGAAGTGCGCGAACTTGGTCAGCCGATCCACAATAACCCATATAGCATCAAACCTCCTCGAAGTTCGTGGGAGCCCGACTACAAAGTCCATGGTGATCCGCTCCCACTTCCACTCCGGAATATCAAATCTCTGAAGCAATCCACCTGGTCTTTGGTGCTCATACTTGACCTGCTAACAGTTGAGACACCGAGCCACAAACTCAACAATATCTTTCTTCATCCTCTTCCAACAATAATGCTGCCTCAAATCCTGATGCATATTCGTGGCACCGAGATGGATGGAATACCGCGAACTATGGGCCTCAGCTAGAATCAAATCTCGAAGCCCATATACATTGGGCACGTAAATCCGGCCATGCATCCTCATGACCCCATCATCACCAATAACCACATCTCTGGCATCACTGCAACGGACCCTGTTCTGAAGAACAAGCAAATGTGGATCATCATACTGGCGTGCTCTAATCTGATCGTAAAGAGAAGACCTGGAGGCTACACAAGCCAACACCTGCGGGGGCTCTGATAGATCCAATCTTACCAATAGAACCGCTAAGTCCTGAACATCAAGGGCTAATGGCTGCTCTGCTACTGGAAGGTAGGCTAGAATCCCCAAACTCTAACCACTGCGACTCAAGGCATCGGCCACATTGGCCTTCCTCAGATGATATAAGATAGTGAGGACATAATCCTTGAGAAGCTCTAACCATCTCCTCTGACGCAAATTCAAGTCCTTCTGCCTCAGCAGATACTGCAAACTACGATGATCCGTGAAAATCTCATATTGCACTCCATACAAATAATGCCGCCAAATCATCAAGGCATGAACAATGGAGGCTAACTTAAGATCGTGCACTGGATAATTCTTCTCGTGCACCTTATACTGTCTAGACGCGTAGGCAATCACCCTATAGTCCTGTATCAATACCGCTCCCAAGCCAACTCTAGAAGCATCACAACAAACTGTGTAAGAACCCGAACGAGAAGGCAAAACTAGTACCGGAGCTGTAGTCAATGCTAACTTGAGCTTCTGAAAGCTCTCCTCGCACTCATCAGACCATCTAAATGGAGCACCCTTCTGGGTCAATTTGGTCAAAGGCGAAGCAATAGAGGAGAATCCCTCCACAAAGCGACGGTAATATCCCGCCAAACCAAGGAAACTCCTAATCACTGTAGCTGAGGACGGTCTGGGCCAACTCTGCACCGCCTCTACCTTCTTTGGATCAACTTGAATACCCTCACTAGACACCACGTGCCCCAAGAAAGCTACCGAACCAAGCCAAAACTCACACTTAGAGAATTTCGCATAAAGCTTCTGCTCCCTCAGCCTCTGTAACACAACTCTCAAATGCCGAGCATGCTCTTCCTGGCTACGAGAATAAACCAGGATGTCATCAATGAACACAATGACAAAGGAATCAAGGTAAGGTAGAAACACGTTGTTCATCAATTGCATGAACGCAGCTGGGGCATTAGTCAGCCCAAATGACATAACCAAGAACTCATAATGACCATATCTGGTCCTGAAAGCAGTCTTCGAAATGTCAGAATCCCTAATCTTCAACTGATGATACCCAGATCTCAAGTCAATCTTGGAAAACACTCTGGCTCCTTGAAGCTGGTCAAACAAATCATCAATGCGGGGCAAGGGATACCGGTTCTTCACCGTAACCCTGTTTAACTGCCGATAATCAATACACATATGCATGGACCCATCCTCTTTCTTCACGAACAACACCGGCGCACCCCAATGTGACACACTAGGCCGAATGAACCCCTTATCTAGGAGTTCCTGAAGCTGCTCCTTCAATATCTTTAGCTCCATTGGTGCCATAGGATAAGGTGGAATAGAAATAGGTTGGGTGCCTGACACCAAGTCAATACCAAAATCAATATCCCTGTCAGGTGGCATACCTGGCAGGTCTACCGGAAACACATCCGGAAAGTCACGGACCACAGGAACTGAATCAATAGCGGGAGTATCACCACTGACATCCCTCAAAAAGGCCAAATAAGATAAACATCCTTTCTCAAACATGCGCTGAGCCTTCAGGTAGGAAATCACCCTGCTAGGCATAAACTCAGAAGAACCTCTCCACTCAACTCTCGGACACCCTGGCATAACTAAGGTCACGGTCTTAGCGTGACAATCAAGAACATCATGACACGTAGATAACCAATCCATGCCCAATATCACATCAAAATTGACCATGCTGAGTAATAGTAGGTCCACTCGGGTCTCCAGACCCCCACTAGGTATCATGCACGACCGATACACATGGTCCAAAACAACAATATCGCCCACCGGAGTCGACACATGAACAGAGGTGCGTAGATACTCACGGGGCACATCCAGAAAAAAGTCAAAATACGAAGAAACATAGGAATATATAGAACCAGGGTCAAATAAAGCCAAGGCATCTCGGCAACAGACTGAGACAATAACTGCAATCACGGCATCTGAGGCCATAACATCTGGCCTGGCTGGAAATGCATATGCGAGCCTGACCTCCCCCTGCTCGACCTCCCCCTCTAGGGCGGCCTCTGGCTAACTAACTACCACCCCTGGCTATCTGGGCGGGTGGTGAAGTGACTGGATCTGAAGTCGAGGGTTGGCCCCTCTGTTGAGAAGATCCATCGGAACGGCGGGGACACTACCTCCACACGTGCCCGAACTCTCCACACTCAAAGCAACTCCCTAGAGCTGGAGGCGGGGACTGATAGAAACTCTTAGCACCCGAATGACCACTGGAAACTCATGCATATAATAACTCTGAACTGGGGGTGCTTGAGCTGCACTCTGAGCTGGGAGGGCACCAGATGAAGTACGTCCTGATTGAGAACCACGGGGACCATGCCCCGAAGATGCACCACTATATGTTGGGCGGCCTGACTGAGGAGGCCTGAATGTACGGCCCCTACCCTGCTGAAACTTCCCTCTGAAGGGAGCACCACTAGAATTGCCGAACCACGAGGCCTCTTAGACTCCCGCTCCTAGCGGCGAACGAACTCAATATCTCGAGCTATGTCAACAACCTGCTCGAATGAAGCACCCGATACTCTCTCCCGATTCATAAATAACTGGAGATGATAAGAAAGACCATATACAAACTTCCTCACCCTATCCCTATCAGTAGGGACATCTCAGAGGCATGCCTAGCCAACTCGGAAAACCTCATCTTGTACTGAGTAACTAATAACTCTCCCTGGCGTAGCTGCTCAAACTGCCTGCACTGCTCCTCTCTGTGGGACTGAGGAGCATACTTCTCCAAAATGATCGTGGAGAACTGCTGCCAGGTGAGAGGTGCTGAACCAACCGGCCTACGCCTCTCGAATGACTCCCACCAAGTAAAGGCAGCACCCGCAAACTGAAATGTAACAAATGAGACCCCACTGGTCTCCAAAATACCCGTAGTACGTAGTATCCTATGACACTTATCTAGAAACCCCTGGGCATCCTCGCCCTCTGTACCGCTGAAAGTCGGAGGCTGAAGTCTGCTGAATCTCTCCAACCTGCGTTGCTCGTCCTCAGGCATAGCAGGGACCATATAATCCTGGACCGGAGCAACTGGCTGAGTTGGGGTTGCTCTCGGTGCCTGAATACCCTGTGTAGCCTGCTCAGGTGCCCGGGCAGTTGGAGTGTGATTACCTTCCCCGACCTGAGTTGTGGTGGAAATAGAAGACATGGCGACTGCCTGAGCCAAACTGGTGCACACTGTCAATATCTGAGACAGGGTCTCCTGAAGACCCGGAATAACGATAGGCACTGCCGATACCTGAGCCTGTCCCGCTGGAACACCATCGGAGGGAACCTGATCCTGATCGATTGGGGGATCTTGTGGTACTGCCCCGGATGCTGCGCGGGCTGGCCCCCTACCTCTACCACGGCCTCGACCGCGGCCTCGACCTTTCGCCGGTCTAACCGGTGACTGGTCACTCTAATCGGTATGGCGTGTCCTCACCATCTGTGAGAGAATGAAACAACGTAAGTTCATATTTCAAGAATCAATAGATCAGCACGAAAGAGTTCAAGAAAGATAGAAATGTTTCTAAAAGTTCGGCAGCCTCTCGAAGATAAGTACAGATGTCTCCGCACCGATCCGCAAGACTCTACTAAACCTGCTCATGACCGTTGAGTCCTATGTAACCTAGGCTCTGATACCAAACTGTCACAACCCCAAATCCTAAATCGGTCGTGATAGCGCCTATCGTGGAACTAGGCTAGCCAATGACCATATGTTCACAATTTCTTTCAAAATCCCAATCAAATTCCAAGAATTTCATAAAATATACAGAGTTTACTAAATTAAGTAGGCCAATATACAGTGCCACCAACCCCAAACCCGGAGCCAACATGTCATAAGCATATAAGGAAATAAGCCAAAGGTGTAATATTATAATACAAAACCTCCGAATAAATAAATAGATACAACAAGAAGGGAAAACAAAGATGTTGTGGACGCTGAACAACTACCTCTATATCCCGCAGTCTGGCTCTGTAAAGAAATAAATGGCTAAAGCTTGGTATCTGCACCTGAATCTGCACACAGGGGTGCAGGGAGTAATGTGAGTAAGCCAACTCAGTAGTAATGAAAATAAATCAAGTCTAAGTGGCAAGGAAACACATAATATCAATGTCATCAAATCACAATATACACAACCTTACTTTCCAATAGTATAAACATAGATATATGGAATCACCATGCCTTAAAACAAACTTTAGAAAAGTCCTTTGAAGAATGCATATTTTTAACAACTTCAAACCGAAAGATTTAGTATGAAAATGAAATGAATCATATAGAGGCCCTCGAGCAAAACATATTTCATAAGTTCAGAGTGAAAGTAGTAAAATCATAAGTAGCCCCTCGGGAAAAACATGTATCATAATCAGCCCCTCGGGCATGACTCACAGTCACTCATAATCATTCGCTCAGCACCTCATAATCACTCAGCACCTCACAATCACTCAGCACCTCACAGTCACTCATGCCTCCCAATCACTCGTCACTCGGCACTCAACATTCTGTGTGCTCACTGGGGGTGTGTGCAGACTTCGGAGGGGCTCCTTCAGCCCAAGCGCTAATATCAAGCCACCTCATGGCGTATCATATCCTCACAATCAGGCCCTCGGCCCCACTCAGCAGAACCACTCAAAAGGCCCCTCGGGCGAATAAGTAAAATAGGGTACTCGACCCAAAACATCATTTTTAAATCTTAAAGTAGTGTAAATTAGGCTGAGTTTCGACCAAACATACCAACATATCCCATAACATCATTCAAACTTAGTCGAGTCTTCGAAACACCAAAAACAACGCGAAACACCAAAATCGCATAAAAATCAAGCCTATGAACATTGAAACTTCCAAATTTCGCCAACTACGCCGAAACCGACCAAAACACCTCCGATTGACCTGAAATTTTGCAGACCTATCCAAAATGACATTACGAACCTGATCCAACTTCCGAAATTCCATTCCGACCGTGATAGCCTATTTTCAACTGCCGATCGGAAATCGCCAAAAACTAACTTTCGCCAATTCAAGCCTAATTCTACTCCGGACATCACAAAAATATCCTGAACATACTCCTAAGTCCCAAATAACCTAACGAAGCTATCCGAGCCATAAAATCCGTATTAGGAGGACGTTCACCAATAAATCAACTCTTAGTTGACTTTTTCAACTATTAGGCTACCTTGAGGAACCAAACGCCTCAATTCTCATCATGACCACTCTGAACCCAAACCAACACACATAAATGAAGCTGAACCACATAAATTGAAGCAGAAACGGGTCTAAACTCTCGGAACGACCGGCCGGGTCGTTACATCATCATGCCTTAAAACCAACCTCAGAAAAAGTCCTTTCAAAATGTTTATTTTCAACAGCTCCAAACCGAAAGATTTAGTATGAAAATGAAATGAATCATATAGAGGCCCCTCGGGCAAAACATATTTCATATGTTCAGAGTGAAAGTAGTAAAATCATAAGTAGCCCCTCATGCAAAAACATGTACCATAATCAGCCCCTCGGGCATGCCTCACAATCACTCATAATCAGTCGCTCAGCACCTCATAATCACTCAGCACCTCACAGTCACTCATGCCTCCCAATCACTCGACACTCGACACTCGGCACTCTGTGCGCTCACTGGGTGTGTGTGCAGACTTCGGAGGGGATCCTTCAGCCCAAGCGCTAATATCAAGCCACCTCGTAGCGTATCATATCCTCACAATCAATCCCTCGGCCTCACTCAACAGAACCACTCATAAAGCCCTTCGGGCGAATCAGTAAAATAGGGTACTCGACCCAAAACATCATTTTTTTAAAGCTCAAAGTAGTGTAAATCCGGATGAGTTTCAAAAACAGTAAGCACAATGTGGCTGAGTGAAATCCCCAACAAATAGTGAGGAAAAATAGCAGTAAAAGCCCCCAAGGGGTCTAAACAGATCGGCACGAGGCCCAAAATACGGCTTATAGCCCAAATATTTCAACAATCTTTAGAACATAATTTAACATAAGGTTTTGAGTAAAATATGCAACTCATTAGTTGCCGCGGAGAGGACCTAGTCCAATACAAAAATCAGTACACACCACATACTCGTCATCCGACATGTGCGCCATTCTAAAATCAGTGAGAAATATGTAATCCGGGGTTCCATACCCTCAGGACAAGATTTATAACATTACTTACCTCTACCGGGCCAAATTTTCAATTTCTCTACTCATCGTCGCCTTACAGTGCCCGTGTGGGTTTTCACCGATAAGACTCTCTCATTTTAATTTCTCTCATTGCTTGTATCCGCTCCGAACAACTGTATCCTCCGATTTTTGAAATCTTTGTCGATTGATCGGAAGACTTGAATAGGGTTTTGGTGCAAAGAAATTGTATTGGATTACAACTTTGGAACCCCTCCGGCGACACATTGACGAATCTTAACACTTGCCCCAGCTTAAACTCTTGGGGAAATGTGGATCTTTATTTTGGTGTGACTGAACCCCAGGGAGAGGATTCCTACTTATCCTTTCGGAATCAAGTCGAACGCAGTTCATGTAACTTTTGTTGTTTTTTTCCTTTTTTATTTTTATTTTTTATTTTTTTTTCAACATTTCTTTTTCTCCAATAACATTTTTGGGTTCCAAAGAGGGTAATCCAAGAAGAGTAACCGGCTCAAAGGATTTGCAAAATGATTAATTCTATTTGGATAGCGAGACTGAAAGCCTTCGTCATCCCAAACAGAGAACACTTGCAAATATTTAGAGGATCAAACATAGTATCTTTTGATGGCATCTGCGTTGACAGCCGTTTCGGGGTCATTTCCTTTGATGTCCCCCATGTATAACGCTCCTTTTGGTTGCAATTTCCTTATGATGTATGGACCTTTCCAGTTTGGGGCGAATTTTCCTTTCGCTTCTTCGTGGTGTGGGAGGATACGTCTTAAAACGAGTTGCCCTACCTCGAATTTCCTAGGTCGCACTTTCTTGTTGTAAGTGCGGGCCATTCTTTTCTGGTATAATTGTTCGTGGCACACTGCGGCCATTCTTTTCTCATCAATCAGAGTTAATTGCTCCAGTCGGGTCTTGACCCACTCATTGTCTTCAATTTCTGCTTCGACAATAACCCGAAGGGAAGGAATTTTGACTTCAGCGGGTATTACGGCTTCAGTGCCATAAACAAATAGGTAAGGGGTAGCTCCAACCGATGTACGCACCGTCGTGTGATATCCCAACAATGCGAAAGGCAACTTTTCATGCCATTGTCTGGATGTTTGAATCATTTTCCTGAGAATTTTCTTGATGTTTTTGTTTGCTACTTCAACGACGCCATTTCCTTTGGGCCTGTAAGGAGTCGAGTTGTGGTGTGTTATCTGGAATTGTTCACATACCTCCCTCATCAAGTTATAATTTAGATTCGTGGCGTTGTCGGTAATGATAGTTTTTGGGATACCAAAAAGACAGATGATATTAGCGTGCACGAAATCCACCACCACCTTCTTAGTGACAGCTTTGAACGTGACTGCCTCGACCCATTTCGTGAAATAGTCGATAGCAACCAAAATGAATCTGTGCCCGTTTGAGGCCCTTGGCTCGATTGGCCCCGCCTGATAGGGACATTGATTTTGCTATTGACCTGGTGCCAGGCACCCAGCCTATTTCTATTCCACCTTATCGTATGGCACCGGCGGAGCTAAAGGAATTAAAGGAGCAGCTTCAGGAACTCCTAGATAAGGGGTTCATTCGGCCTAGTGTGTTACCTTGGGGTGCACCGGTGTTGTTCGTAAAGAAGAAGTATGGTACTATGCGTATGTGCATTGATTATCGGCAGCTGAACAGAGTTACGGTGAAGAATCAGTATCCCTTGCCTCGTATAGATGACTTGTTTGATCAGTTTTAGGGTGCCAGGGTATTTTCCAAGATTGACTTGTGTTCCGGTTATCATCAGTTGAAGATTCGGGGGCCAGAAATCCCGAAGACTGCTTTCAGGACTAGATATGGTCATTATGACTTCCTGGTTATGTCATTTGGGCTAATCAATGCCCCAGCAGCCTTTATGCACTTGATGCACAGTGTATTTCGGCCTTATCTGGATTCCTTCATCATCGTGTTTATTGACGATATCTTGGTGTATTCCCGATCTCGGGAGGATCATGAGCAGCATTTGAGAGTTGTGCTTCAGACCTTGAGGGAGAAGAGATTGTATGCGAAATTTTTGAAGTGTGAGTTATGGCTTGATTCAGTAGCATTCTTGGGGCATGTGGTGTCCAGTGAGGGTATTCAGGTTGATCCGAAGAAGGTAGAGGCGGTGCAGAGTTGGCCTAGACCGTCATCAGCTACTGAGATTCGCAGTTTCCTTGGTTTGGCAGGGTACTATCGCCATTTCGTCGAGGGATTTTCAATTATTGTTGCCCTTATGACCATACTGACCCAGAAGGGTGCTCAACTTAGGTGGACTGAGGAGTGTGGGGAGAGCTTTCAGAAGCTCAAGTCAGCTTTGACTACAGCTCTGGTATTGATTTTTCCTACGGGTTCAGGTTCTTATACAGTTTACTGTGATGCCTCGAGAGTTGGCCTTGGAGCGGTTTTGATGCAGGACAGTAGGGTGATTGCCTACGCGTCCAGACAGTTGAAGGTGCACGAGAAAAATTATCCAGCGCACGATCTTGAGCTAGCAACTATTGTTCACGCCTTGAAGATTTGGAGTCATTATTTGTATGGAGTGCATTGTGAGATTTTCACTGATCTTAGTAGTCTGCAGCATCTGCTTAAGCAGAAGGATATGAATTTGCATCAGAGGAGGTGGTTGGAGCTTCTCAAGGATTATGACCTCACTATTTTATATCATCCGGGGAAGGCCAATGTAGAGGCTGATGCCCTGAGTCGTAGAGCGGAGAGTTTGGGGAGCATAGCCTATCTTCCAGTAGCAGAGCGGCCTTTAGCACTCGATGTTCAAGCTTTAGCGGGTCAGTTGGTGAGATTGGATCTATCAGCGCCTCTGCAGGTAGTGGCTTGTGTAGCCTCCAGGTCTTCTCTTTATGATCAAATTAGAGCACTCCAGTATGATGATCCACATTTTCTTGTTCTTCAGGACATGGTCCGTCGCGGTGATGCCAGGGATGTGGTTATTAGTGATGATGAGGTCATGAGGATGCAGGCCCAGATTTGCGTACCCAATGTACATGGACTTCGAGATTTGATTCTAGCTGAGGCCCATAGTTCGCGGTATTCCATCCATCCGGGTGCCGCAAAGATGTATCAGGATTTGAGGCAGCATTATCGGTGGAGGCGGATGAAGAAATATATTGTTGACTTTGTGGCTCGGTGTCTCAACAGTCAGCATGTCAAGTATGAGCACCAGAGACCAGGTGGATTGCTTCAGATATTTGATATTCCGGAGTGGAAGTGGGAGCGGATCACCATGGACTTCGTAGTTGGACTCCCACGGGCTTCGAAGAGGTTTGATGCTACATGGGTTATTGTGGATCGGCTGACCAAGTCCGCGCACTTCATTCCTGTTGGTACTACTTATTATTCGGAGCGGTTAGCTGAGATTTATATCAGGGAGATTTTCTGATTGCATGGGGTTCCAGTTTCTATCATTTCTGACAGAGGTACTCAGTTCACATCTCAATTTTAGAGAGCCGTACAGAGAGAGAGTTGGGTACTCAGGTCGAGTTGAGCATAGCTTTTCATCCTCAGACCGACGGGCAGTCGGAGCGTACTATTCAGATTTTGGAGGATATGTTGTGTGCCTGTGTCATTGATTTTGGGGGTTCATGGGACCAGTTTCTGCCACTCGCGGAGTTTGCATATAATAATAGTTATCAGTCGAGGATCCAGATGGCTCCGTATGAGGCTTTATATGGTAGGAGGTGCAGATCTCTGGTTGGTTGGTTTGAGCCCGGCGAGGCTAGACTATTGGGCATAGACCTGGTTCAGGATGCGTTGGGTAAGGCGAAGTTGATCCAGGAGCGGCTTCACATGACGCAGTCTAGGCAGAAGAGTTATGCGGACCGGAAGGTCCGAGATGTGTCTTTCATGGTTGGGGATAAGGTGTTGCTGAAGGTGTCACCCATGAAGGGTGTTATGAGGTTCGGGAAGAGGGGAAAGCTGAGTGCCAGGTTCATTGGGCCATTTGAGGTGCTTCAGAGGATTGGGGAGGTGGCTTATAGACTTGCCTTGCCTCCCAGATTAGCGAGTATTCATCCGGTGTTCCATGTTTCGATGCTCCGGAAGTATGTTGGTGACCCGTCTCATGTTTTGGACTTCAGCACGGTTCAACTCGAGGATGATATGTCATATGAGGTAGAGCTAGTGGCTATTTTGGGTCGTCAGGTGAGAAGGTTGAGGTCTAAGGATATAGCTTCACTGAAGGTTAAGTGGAGAGGGCAACCAGTGGAGGATGTCACCTGGGAGACCGAGAGGGATATGCGGGACAAATATCCTCACTTATTCGAGACTCCAAGTATGTTTCTAGACCCGTTCGAGGACGAACGTTTGCTTAAGAGGGGAGGATATAATGACCCGACCGGTCGTTCCGTAAGATTTGACCCGTTTCCCCCGTTTCTACTTTATCATATGTTGCTTAGCCTATTTATGTATTGTTGGGTCGGTTGGGTTGGGTGCGGAGTGATCCTGGTGAGAATTGAGACACTTAGTCTCTTAAATTAGCTTAATAGTTGAAAAAGTCAACTGGGAATTGACTTATTGGTAAACGTTTTCGGAATGCAGATTTTATGGATCGGATAGCTTCGTTAGGTGATTTGGGACTTAGGAGTGTGTTCGGAATGGAGTTTTGATGTCCGGTGTAAAATTAGGCTTGAATTGGCGAAAGTTAGTTTTTGGCGATTTCCGGTCGGCAATGGAAAATAGGCTATCGGGGTCGGAATGGTATTCCGGAAGTTGGAACAGGTTCGTAATGTTATTTTGGATATGTTTGCAAATTTTCAGGCCAATCAGATGTGTTTTGGTTGGTTTCGGTATCATTAGCGAAATTTAGAAGTTTCAAAGTTCATAGGCTTGAATTTGATGTAATTTTGGTGTTTTCGTGCTGTTTTTGGTGTTTCGAAGGCTCGACTAAGTTTGAATGATGATATGGGGTGTGTTGGTAGGTGTGATTGATATTCTGGGGGCCTCGGGTGAGTTTTGGGCGGTTAACGGATCGATTTTTGGTTTTGGAACTTGGCTGGTTTGCTGGTGTTTCTGCAGCAGAGTTTTACTCTATGCGTTCGCGGAAGAGCTCGCGTTCACATAGAGTGTTTGGTGGAAGGGGGCCAGTTTTTCAATGCATTCGCGGGCGAAGAGGTGCGAACGCGGAGTGTTGAGCAGGGTGGCCATCGCGAATGCGAGGGTGTGTGTGCGTTCGTGTAGAGTAGGAAGCACCTGAGGACCCCAGGCCCATTGGCCTGTGTGATCGCGTAAAAGCCCATGCGTTCGTGAAGGCCTTGGGTGGTGGACCAGTGCATTCGCATGGCTTTTGGTGCGTTCGCATAGAGTAAAAATTAGGGGCCTGTTGGATTGTTCTATGCGAACGCGGTCAATGTGATGCGTTTGCGAAGAAGAAAAGTCTGGGCAGACAGTTTAAGTTCTAAATTCGGGGGTTCTTGGCCATAACTCAATATTTCATTAGAGAGCTCGGGGAGAGGAGATTTTGGACGAGATTTTTGGTGGGGTTCTTGTGGTAAGTGTTCTTCAATAATTTTTGGTTTAATTTCATGAATTTGTCTTAATTTTCACCATGCAATTTGAGGAATTAAAATAGAAAAGCTGGGGGAAATGGGAGGAAAAATTTGGAAAATTCTTTTGGTGATTTGACTGGGCAATTGTGGTCCGATTTTACTGTTCTTGGTATGTATAGAATCGTGGGAGGACGAGGATTCTAGTGATGTAAATTTTATCGAATTCCGAGACGTGGGCCCGGGGCTCGGGTTTGGCCGAATTTCGAGATTTTTGTATAAATTGATAGTTTTCAATGGGTTTGTGTTCCTTTAGAATATATTGATGATGTTAAACTGGTTTTGGTTAGATTCGGAGCAATCGGGAGCCAATTTGAGGGGCAAGAGCACTGCGGACTAGTATTGTGGCCCGGTAGAGGTAAGTAGTGGCTATAAATCTTGTTCTGAGGGTATGAAACCCCGGACTTCATATTTTTCACTGTTTTTAGAAGGGAGCACATGTCGGATGACGAGTATGTGGTGCACACTGATTTTTGGATTGGACTTGGTCCTCTCCACGGAAACTATTGAGTTGCGTATTTTACTCTAAATCAAATGTTAAATTGTGTTCTAAAGACTATTGTTATATTTGGGCTATAAGCCATGTTTGGGGCCTCGTGCAGACTTGTTTAGACCCCTTGGGAGCTTTTGACTGCTATTTCCTCACTCTTGATTCATGATTTACAGTCAGTCATATTGTGATTACTGTTTTTGAAACTCAGCCTTGTTTACACTATTTTAAGATATAAAATGATGTTTTGGGTCGAGTACCCTGTTTTACTGATACGCCCGAGGGGCTTTTGAGAGGTTCTGATTGAGTGAGGCTGAGGGCTTGATTGTGAGGATATGATACGCCACGAGGTGGCTTGATATTAGCTCTAGGGTTGAAGGAGCCCCTCCGGAGTCTGTACACACCCCCAGTGAGCACAGGTACCTACTGAGTGATGAGTGATGAGTGCCGAGTGCCAAGTGATGAGTGATTGGGAGGCATGAGTGACACTGAGGTTGCCCGAGGGGCTGATACTGAGTGGCTGTAAGGTGCTGAGTGATGTTCTGCTCGAGGGGCGACTTATGATTCATGTTTTCACCTGAGGGGCTACTTATGATTTATTTCATTTTTTACACTAAATCCTTCGGTTATTTTTATTTATGAAATTGTTGGAAAACACATTTTTCAACGAATTTTATTGAAGTTGGCTTTTAAAGCATGTTGATTTCATATATCTATGTATATACTGTTGGAAAGAAAGGTTGTGCATATTGTGAACTGATGATATTGATTTTTATGTGTTTCTTGCCGCTTAGACTTGATTTATTTTCATTACTACTGAGTTGGCGTACTCACATTACTCCCTGCACCCCTGTGTGCAGATACATGTGCTGATACTGAGCGTTAGCCATCTATTTCGTGCGGAGCCGGCGTTCGGGATATAGAGGTAGTTGTTCAGCGTCAGCAACATCTCTGTTTTCCCTTCTTATGTTGTATCTAGTTATTCGTTCGGAGGTTTTGTATTATAATAGTAGACTTGTTTGTATATTTCTAGATGCTCATGACATGTTGACTCCGGGTTTTGGGGTTGGTTGGACTGTTCAACTGTTTATTTTTCCTAATGGATTTAGTAAATTCTATATACTTTATGAAATGCTTGAAAAACGAGTTGGGATTTTTGGAAAGAAACTGTAATTATGTGAATTGGCTAGCCTAATTCCATGATAGGCGCCATCACGGCCGATTTAGGATTTGGGGTCGTGACATAGTTGCAATTAAACAAATTATTCAAAAGCAGGAATGACCTCAGTGGATCCCAACGGAATAAGCATATAGCCTAAACATGATTTCCAACATGGATCACAACTCAATTACTCTAACACGTAGATATTTCACGGATAGAAACAACATTTGATGACTACACTGTACCATATAATCAATGAAGCCATGCACGCCCACACGCCCGTCACCTAGCATGTGTATCACCTCAACACCGACCATATAACACGTTATCAAGGGATTCATACCCTCAGTACTAAGTTTAGAAGTGTTACTTACCTCAAATTGCGCAACTCAATGCTCCAACAAACCTTTGCCTCGCAAAGCAACCTTCGAACAACTCGAATCTTGCCACAAATAACTTAATATAATCAATACAAGCTATAGGAATCGATTCCATTACTCGTTGTATTATTTTCTTCTATTGTTATATTACCTTATTGTTGTTATTGTTTCTCTATTGCTCAATTTTTAATATTCTTGAGCCGAAGGTCTTTTGGAAACAACCTCTCTACCTTCATAGTAGGGGTAAGGTCTGTGTACACACTAACCTCCCCAGACCCCACTTGTGTGATTCCACTAGGTTGTTGTTGTTTTTGTTGTTGTTGATGATCGAATTTAGCACATCAATAGTTTCACAAAAAGTTCATCAAATTTTAATCAAGTTATAATAAGCTAAATCCTAGTTTCTAGCATCGAAATTCATATTCATATTATCATAAAAGTCAAATAAAACATGAGGCAGAAATTCACATAATCCAATAACACAAAGAATCGCATAATCTACTCCCGAGCATAGATAACCCTGGCACATGTATATACGCGCATCACCTTGCATATGCATCATCCCCTGCATGTAGAAAACAATATCAATTAGTAGAAAAAATTTCCCAACAAAGTTGGGCAAGACACCTACATTAAACAAGCCAAATTGATACGCTAGAAGCACCATCCTGCATAAATCGACCTCCGAACGACTCGAAACTAGCCTAAAGCAACTCAAAATCATCAAATAAGGCCATATAAGCAAACCCAAATGATAAAGGTCAAATCTTTTATCAAATACTCAAGGTCAACCAAAACGTCAACCTGGGCCTACACCCCAAAATTAGAGAAAGCTCAATAATTTTGATAACTCATTTGAATACGAGTCCAACCATAGTAATTTCACTCAAATCTGAATCTAAATCGATGTTCAAATACCAAATTTTCACTTTAGAAAAGTTTAGACAAAAATCCCCCCAATTTCTCTTTTAGATTCATCAAAGTAAAGACCAAAATCAAAGATGGAATCATGTAAAATAATAAAAACCAAGTCAAAAATACTTACCCCAATCGATGAGGTGGAAATCCCCTACAAAATCGACCAAAACGGTCTCCATAACTCAAAATGTGATAAAATGACCAAAACCTTCGAATATAGTACTTTATAATCACTGAACAGGGACACCCTTCGCAAACGTGGAAGTATCCTCGCATTCGTGATGCACAAATTAATCCACCATAATATAACACTATGCATTCGCGTCATACCCCTCACAAACGTGATGAACACCGCTTCTAGAACTTCGCGAACACATCGCCTCCTCCGCGAATGCAATGAACATAGTCTCCAGCTCCCTCACTGATATGCAAAATCGACACAACACTAGGAACACGATGCCCTAGGCCTCATAAAGCTACGCGAACGCGATTATGCACTCACGAACACGAAGAAGAAAATGCCCAGCTCCAGACTTAGCCTACGCGATCGCGAAGATCAAAAGAGACATCAGAAAATAGAAGAAACCAGCATTGAAATCATCCTCCAAAATGATCTAAAACCACCTCGAAACTCACCCGAGCCCTATGAGACCCTGTCAAAACATACCAACAAGTCCCAAAATACAACATGAACCTACTCGAGGTGTTACACCCCATGTTTTTGTACATTAAAGTACGTCGAAAGTCGGTTGATGTAAGCTCAGAAGGAATGAAATCCCTCTACAAGGATAAGGAAGGTTTATCGAAGTCTTAAGTAAGTTAAGTTGAATGAAACTTGGAAAAAAATAAATGAGATAATGGATACATAAAATATGGTTGTTTACTTACCGTGAAACTTGTTTGAGTTACTTGCTTACCCGTCATGCTAGCTTGAGCTACGTAACACATGTTTGACTATTAAATAAGGGTAAGATAAATGTCTAAGTGAATAAGAGCAGCATGTGACACCTATTAATTAACCATGCAAGTGACAAGTAGGTGTGTCACCTACTTGCTAAAAGGGAAGACCCAAATCATTCCACCTAAGTGGACATGTGTAAGTTAGCCAAGAGGGCCATTTTAGGGGAGTAATAGAGTCATATATCCTCATAATATACAAGTAGTATAAACATGAAGAGGTCCACGAATTCTCTCCCAAATTGACCTACTCCAAACTCTCAAGAAGTTGTTGATAATCTTCTTCATCTTTCAATTTAAGATAAAGAGTAATCACCAATCTTGAAAGATCTGATGTGAAGCAAGTTAATGTCATCAAGGGCAATATACTATCATTGTTTTATCCCTATAAGATCTGATATAGGTAATAAGATCTTCCCTCCTTCATATATTTGAGTTTATCTAAGTTCGAGCTAGGATGTTCGGTGAAAGACTTGTGAAGTAGGGGTTGGAAATTGAGTTAAAGTTTTTGTGGTGTTATGGACAGTTTGGAGTAGTTTCATATTATTATATGGCTGTCACATAAGAGTATTGTCTTGGACATGTTGTGTTTAATCTTATTGGTGCCATAACTAAGTTGTGCGAGTAAGAATTGATGAAGTAATAATCTGAAAATCAGTTTTCAGTTGTTGTAATTTGTGAACTTTTAGGAGTTATTTTTATGTGCTGTTGTAGCTTAAAAATCAGTATGTATAACCTGAGTATAGTGTGGTTGTCATTATTGAAATGTATTCAAGTTCTAGCTAAGTTATAGGGATGGAAAAGCACAAAGTAGTACTTGGTTATTGTATGAGATTGTGTGGGATGTTTTAATGATGTATTGCGATGGATATAGTTGGATATTGATGTAATATGTTTGTTAATATTTTGGACATGTTGGTCTTATTTGTGTATTTGAGGAAAGTGAAAAGAATAAGGGGAGGTGTTGTCCAAAATTTTGTAGATGAACTAGTCACTCATTTGTATTGAGTACTAGCTTCTGTAAGCTTAACAATAGTCCTTTATTGTTTGTTGTAGATTGAAGTACTAACGGGCCAAACTGAGTCGTGTGGTTAGGAAAATGATAAAGGTATGTTAAGGTTATCCCTTCTTTCATTTTGGCATGATCCATATGATACAAACGAAACGAGCAAACGTACAACTTTTATAAATGGCTCTATTCATAGAAGTACTAGGAGTGCCTATGTTCTTGATTTCCAATGTGTCCTATTAATATATCATATGTTCGCGGGTCTTAGAAAAATACAAAAGTTGATAAAGTTTATCCGAGAGAGCTTATTGACTTACTTCATTATGCATTGCATTCATTTATACATGTACATTGACCCATGACCAGGTGGTGTTATATATGCGTATATTATATGTATATGGGATATAGGAAAATGTTACAGCGTTATATACGTACCACCACCTGATCAGCTGGTATACGTTGATGATTTCGCCCACATAGGCAGAGATGATATGATGGGATGCCCTCAGAGGCTTGATGATGATATGTACTCATATACCTATGCATGGTATGACATTTACATGCATATGCATGACATTATAAATGTTTCACGATTCACAGAGATATTCAGACTTACATGCTGAGTTCTTTACACCATGTTTCTTTCACGCCTTACATACTCGGTACTTTATTTGTACCGAAATCTGTTTTGCCAGGGGACACTGCATTTCATGACCGCAGGTTCCGATAGACAGGTTGACAGCCCTCCTTCTAGGCTATTAGTTCAGCGGAAGGTGTTGGTGCATTCCACTTACTACGGAGTTGCCTATTTGGTCAGTATGATTTGGACATGTATTGATTGGTATGGCGGGGCCCTGTCCCGACCTTTATGACGTTTATGTACTCTTAGAGACTTGTAGACAGATGTCATGTATATAGATACTTGTATGGCTTTATCGTCCTATGTTTTGAGTGTCCAAATGATCATGTCGACCTTATAGGCCCGTATGTTACGTGTATAAGTTTCTATATCATATTGGGTTGTCTTATGTCTAGCATTCTCTTATGTTTATTCTGGTATCTCATGATGGCCTTTCCGGCTCATTTACCTATGATAGTATGATACGAAAGATACATTATGCTAGTATTCGGTTGAGTAAGGCATCGGGTGACCGTCGCAGCCCTTTGGTTTGGGTTGTAACAAAAGTGGTATCAGAGCAGTTCTATCCTAGGAGTCTACAAGCCGTGTCTAGTAGAGTCTTGTTTATGGGTGTCTTGTGCACCACACTTATAATCAGGAGGCTACAGGGCATTTAGGACTGTCACTCTTTCTTCTTACTCTAGATCATGTGGTAGAGCTCAGTTATAAGAATTCAAACTCCTAAATTCTATTTTATTCGTAATACAATGATACGTACATCTAGAAAGACAGGTGGTAAGAGATTGATTGTGGTTGCGGAAGAGTTGAGTCAAAGGAACTCGATTTTTTATCAAGCTTATGATGAGTAAATGTGAGGTCTTCAGTAGATCATGTGTGTATTAAGACGTGTAAGCTTCTTGATAAGGAGCCCTAAGGCATGAATCACTATCCATCCATATGGTTTAAAGAAACAAGAGAATCAGTATTTATAATTCAGGCAGAGAAATATAAGCATTTTGAGTTACCTTCAACTGTAAAAGAGGTATGTACAATTAGCCACACCCATCTCAGTTATGATCCATGGGAGCCAACAAATATAGTTTAAGAGAAGGACGAGATATCAGGATCCAGCTCGGGTTAAAGTATCCCAAAATGGTGGATGGATTGTTAGCGTTAACTGACATTTCCGAAGAATATTGCAAATGTGGTAATAATTCTCCTTGTGAGACACCCAGATGGTGCATTCTAGAATAGAACAACTACATATGAATACTAGAATGTTCAAAAAATAACAAAGATAGACACTTGAATCCTAGAAAGGAAAAATATTTACCTTAGTATGGATCTCATCCCTAGTAAAGAGATAATGTTAGGCAGTCCGAAGAGCTAGTGGATGGAGCAAGGAGAGCTAAAAGCAAAAGAATGTTTTGTTAAAGCTTTCAGAATAAAGTGATAGACAGAAATATTAGTAGGAGAATAAGAAGAGAGTAAATGAAGCATTATGAGCATGCTGTGATAAGTGAGTGATAACGGCAAATCAAAATATGACAAGATGACAGAGTCTATAGTGAAGTGAAGGCAAAGACAAGAGTGAAAGGCATTTAGGAAATAAAAGAGTATAAGCCATAAAGTCATATCCCCATTTCGATAAATGAGTTGGTTACTCCGACGTGATTACCAGAAAGAAAAGTTAGACCCCCCGAGTAATAGGAATCAGTATGTGCTAGTGAATAAGATAAACTGAACATGAATTAGGGGCCGAAAGATTTTATAATAGTCGGCATCGTGAGAATTTTGGAGATAGCATTCCGGCAATAATAGAATGGACAACAAAAGAATAACCTTTAAAGTTCTTTCAGGAAGATGCCTCCCTAAAGCAAGCACTGTGAGCTGCATTAAGCTTAAGGGACTAAGTGTGACACTTACATTAGGTGTCACCTTTGTGAGTAAGAAATTTCATTATCCTTGATATGGAAGGATTATCAGGCGAGTAAGAGCCAGTGAATATGTGAAAAGACACCAAAGATGAAGAGAGGGGAAAGATGGTGTGATATGGTATTAAGTAGAAGTTATATGGTTCAGGGAACTATGGAATAAGAATGCGATAAAAATGAGAAAGGGATGGGATTTTACTTATTCAAATCCCACAAATAGGTTACGACTCCAGAACATTACGGAACCACGACGGCAGGGAGGGGCAGTAAGGGTTCCCGACCAGGATGTTATTGATAAATAAGTGTGAAGGAATACTTGATACATAAGGAGCAAGTGCGAGATGTAAGCTAAGACAAAGGACATATCCCAAGAGAGATTATGCAGAATATAGATATGAGAGTGGACTAATGAGTAGTTAGTAGTTGATTCAGGAAGAGCCTAGTTATGGCTAGACAAGAGGATACATACAAATCAACAGATCGTGCCAGATAAACATAGTGAAACCCAATATAGTGAATTCAGTCTCGCAGTTATGACATCACAATCCTTGAGAAATATTCAGATAGGAGTTGGGAAAGTTAAAGGTACCGTACTGGTGTTATAGAAATAAAAGAGAGTGCCACTGGAAGAAAATCAAAATATCAATTTAGAAGCAATCCTACAAGCACAATGGCGTGGAGGTAAGTAACTAAGGATAGTTATAGGCAAGGAAGAACATCAAAAATTTTGTCGAGTATACGATGTAATAAGCTCACAGCTTTACAAGAGTCAGAGGGTCCTCCATAAGTACTATAATGAAAGACTAGCTGAGAAAATAAGGAAGAAGGCTTCAACCTAAGCATAGTAACTTGAAGAAGAAATGGTCATGTAAAAACAGTCTCACTACAACATTATATGCACTCCATAAGAAAGTGGCACCTACCGTGACTAATGAATGGGAAGTAAAAAATAATCCAAAAGTGACATTTGAGATCATATGAGTCACAGGGAATTCAAGTATTTGTGGGCAGTAAGATGAGCCAATTATTCATATAGCAGGTAGCAGAATGACCAGGAAAGGTAATTGCTTACGTTTAAAGAAAGGTGAGAAGGAACAAAAGGAATTATTTTATCAATGACCCAGAGTTAGTTATGTTATAAGCACATTTAAGATTTTGGATTATTATCCATACATCATATATGTTGACATTCATACAGTCGTATAAGACTCCGATATAAGTTAAAAGAAAGAATTGAGCTCGGGTCATAGACAAAGGATTGAATTGTTCGAAGAGTATATTATGGATATTTCATAGCTTCCATGAAAGGATAAAGTAATAACTAATACCCTGAGCCACAGATTAGAAGATAGCTTAATCCTACATAAAGACTGAGAGAGAAGAGGAAACTAAAGAGTTACATAAGCTAAGTAAATCATAGGTCTGATTATTGGACCTAGATAATTATAGAAATCATGATTGAAACCATTACAGAATCACTCTTAATATCAGAGGTACAAGAGAGGTAGTACATCAACCATATTCTATAATGGCTCTACGATAAAGCCAGTTAGAAAAGTACCAACCTCATAGGAAGTCAATATGAAGCTTCTATCGAATTGTGTATGCACCAGCGGTGCAAGTATTATAGTAGAGTTTCAAGTTGTTGATGTGAATTATACCTATGTGGAAGGGAGGTTATGAAAGAGATGGAAGATACAATGCGAGATTTTAAGGTATGTAAGGTAAAGTTAAAGAAGATACGAGATACTCACGTGCAGAAGGTTGTGAATAGCCCGTACTTCAGATAGAGGGAAAGAAGCACTGGGATTCAGTATCAAGAAATAATAGAGGTGTCGTCAGTAGCACGTATTCCAATCTATGGTTTCCAGGTACCGAGGGGTCTAGTTATGAGAGCAAAGAAGAGTTAGAAGTGACATGATGTCTCACTTGAGGTTCCAAAATAACATAAGAAAATCTATGGTGCTATGAAATTATGAAATACGATTATTGAAGTACAGTATAATCCCTAAGGAGGATCATGCAAATAACTTCAGATGTTCACCTATGAGACATGAGCCCTGAGAATGTATTACGTAAGAAGTTTCAAGTTATTACTAGGTGGATTATAGATCAACATTAAGGTGAATCAACAATGGATGGAAAAAAAGTTATGAATCTAGGAAACAAAGTATATCAATCGTCGCAAGTTCAATAAAGTACCAAACCAAGAAAGTCACTACACCTCGCAAAGTGAGACCTAGAGATTGGCTAAAAGTGGGAGGAAAAAGGAGAGAAGAGTTGCGTAGGAACACATACAAGGACATATTCGCACAGGCTGCATGACAGAAGGTAGCAACAATTATGATATTGGAAGAATTTCGACCACAGGTCATGGTGTGAGAAAGAGGCCTAAAAGGGGAATGCCCTTGCCTTTAGATTTATTCACATAAAAGTTGCCTTGATGGAAAGGATATTATTAATGTATTTGTGGATTATGAGCTGATAAGCGCATCAACCAACATACGAGGACGAATGTTCCAAAGGGGAGAATGATGTTACACCTCATATTTTTGTACATAAAAGTACGTCATAAGTCGGTTGATGTAAGCTCAAAAGGAATGAAATCCCTCAACATATAAGGAATTTTAATATAAGTCTTAAGTAAGTTAAGTTGAATGAGACTTGAAAAAAATAAATGAGATAATGGATACATAAAATATGGTTGTTTGCTTACCGGGATACTTGTTTGAGCTACTTGATTACCCGTCCTACTAGCTTGAGCTACTTAACACATGTCGTGACTATTAAATGAGGGTAATATACGTGTCTAAGTGAATAAGGGCAGTATGTGACACCTATTAATTAACCATGCAGGTGACAAGTAGGTGTGTCACCTACTTGCTAAAAGGGAAGACCCAATTAGTCCACCTACGTGGACATGTGTAGGTTAGCCAAGAGGGACCTTTTAGGGATTGAATCAAGTAATATATCCTCATAATATCCAAGTAGTAGAAACATGAAGAGGGACACGAAATTCTCTCCCAAATTGACCTACTCCAAACTCTCAAGAAGTTGTTAATAATTTTCTTCTTCTTCTTTAAATTCAAGTTAAAGGGTAATCTCCAATCTTGAAGGATCTAATGTGAAGAAAGTTAATGGTCATAAAGGGAAATATAATACCATTGTTTCATCCCTATAAGATCTGATATAGGCAACAAAATCCTCCCTCCTTCATATGTTTGAGTTTATCTAAGTTCTGGCTAGGATGTTTGGTGAAAGACTAGTGAAGTAGGGGCTGGAAATTGAGTTGAAGTTTTGTGGTGTTATGTATTGTTTGGAGTTGTTTCATATTATTATACGGATGTCACATAATAGTATTGTCTTGGACATGTTGTGTTTAATCTTATTGATTCCTTAACTAAGTAGTGGGCGTAAGAATTGATGATGTAATAATCTGAAAATCAGTTTTTAGTTTTTGTAATTTGTGGACTGTTAGGAGTTCGTTTTTATGTGGTGTTGTAGCTTAAAAATCAGTATGTGTAACCTGAGTATAGTGTGGTTGTCATTATTGAAATGTATTCAAGTTCTAGCTAAGTTATAGGGATTGAAAAGCGCAAAATAGCACTTGGTTGTTGTATGAGATTATGTGGACTGTTTTGGTGATGTATTGTGATGGATATAAGGTTGGATATTGATGTAATATGTTTGTTGATATTTTGGACATGTTGGTCTTGTTTGTGGATTTGAGGAAAGTGAAAACAATAAGGGGAGGTGCTGTCCAAAATTTCGTAGTTCAGCTAGTCACTCATTTGTATTAAGTTTTAGCTTCTGTAAGCTTAACAATGGTCCATTATTGTTTGTTGTATATTGAATTACTAACGAGCTGAGCTGACGTCATGTGGTTAGGTAAAAAACAAAGTTATGTTAAGGCTATCCCTTATTTCCTTTTGACATGATCCAAACGAAATGAGCAAACACACAATTTTCGTAAATGGCTCTATTCATAGAAGTACTAGGAGTGACTATGTTCTTGATTTCTCATGTGTCCTATTATTATATCATCTGTTCACGGGTCTTAGAAAAATACGAAAGTTGATAAAGTTTATCCAAGAGATCTTATTGACTTACTTCATTATACATTGCATTCATTTATACATGTACATTGACCCATGGCCAGATGGTGTTATATACGCATATATTATATGTATATGGGATATGGGGAAATGTTACGGAGTTATATACGCACCACCACCTGATCAGCTGGTATACTTTGATGATTTTGCCCACAAAAGCCGAGATGATATGATGGAATGCCCTAAGAGGCTTGATGATGTTATGTACTCATATACATATGCATGGTATGACATTTACTCGCATATGCCCGATAGTATAAATGTTTCACGATTTACAAAGATATTCTGACTTACATATTGAGTTCTTTACACCATGTTTCTTTCACGCCTTACATACTCGGTACTTTATTTGTATTGACGTCCCTTTTGCCTGGGGACGCTGCGTTTCATGCCAGCAGGTTCTGATAGACATGTTGACAGTCCTCCTAGTAGGCTATTAGTTCAACGGAAGGTGTTGGTGCATTCCACTTACTCCGGAGTTGCCTATTTGGTCAGTATGATTTGGACATGTATTGATTGGTATGGCGGGGCCCTGTCCCGACCTTGTCACGACCCGAATTTCCCACCGTCAGGACCGTGATGGCGCCTAACATTGAACCCACTAGGCAAGCCAACGTTAATTATTTACCTTATTTCTTTATTATTAACAACTAACAGGTGATATACAAAATCAATGGAAATAAAAGTGCGAAAGAAAACAAAGTCTAACAGCTTGATTAAATACCATTACGAAATTCATAATACTAAACCCAGAAGTTGTCACAACTTCACGGACTGTTTATGAATACTACATATAAAGGTCTGAAAAAAATAAATACATATGTCTCAGAATAAAGAGGAACATAATGGAAATAAAGTAGGAGGGGACGCCAAGGCCTGCGGACGCCTGCAGGACTACCTTAGAATCTCCAAATGGACTGAAAGCAACCTCCTCACTCTAAGGTCTGTAGGGTCTTGTACTGGGATATGCACAAAAGAGCAGAGTGTAGCATCAGTACAACCGACTCCATGTATTGAGTATGTGCAGTGGCGAAGCTACACATTGGTAAGGGTGGTCAACTGACCACCCTTTGTCCGGGAATTACACTACGTATATAGGTAAAATATCATGTTTTAGAGGTATATTACATATATTGAACACTATTTGTCAGAAATTTATTTTTACTTCTTTCAAATTTGAACACCCTTGAGGAAATTTCTGGCTTCGCCATTGAGTATGTGTCGAGCCTAACCTCGGCGAAGTAGTGACGAGGCTAGGACACGACAACCAACTAAACTTGTGCAGTTTAATCATATACGGAGAAAATAATAACAACAATAAATAAGTAGCTAAATACAAAGAAAGGGGAACATGCTGAGGGGAGGAATTATCAAATAATGGAAATAACGAAGTAAAGCAACAAATTAGATATCAATTTAAACAACAGAAGTAACAACACAAAAACAAGTGCACGGCATCACCCTTCGTGCTTTTAATATCATAATATGGCACGACATCACCCTTCGTGCTTTTACCCTCTCACAATATCATACACGACATCACCCTTCGTTCTTTACACTCTTCCTCACCCAAACAAATCAATAACAACAATCTGGCAAGGAAATCAATAATACAAACAACAATAGTAAAGCCATAACGTCCCGACTAGGGAGTCAGCAGTAGAATCAATATCATCCCGACAAGGGAAACAACTATAACCAATATCACCTAGTTAATCAATTTCACGTAGTAATTCTCAACTTGAACCAATACTCAACAATGATCAATACCAAAGAAACACCACCAACATAGATAATTATCAAATTAAACTCAAGTAATGCTTAATGAGAAATCACATAAATCACAATATTCGACTCATGACATGCTTGACACCAACGTATAGATACCCGTCACCACACCTATACGTTGCACATAATACTAACATGTAGTAAATAAGACACAATACCTATTCCCTCAAGCTAAGGTTAAGCCAAACACTTACCTCGAATTTCACGACCAAACTCAAGCCTCAATTACCGCTTTCCCTTTAGAATTTGCCTCCAATTCGATTGTATCTAGACATAATTAGCTTAACAATATCAATAAATGCTAAATAATTCAACCCCAGTGCTTAATTATAAGTTTTCTATCATTCTTCCCAAAAGTCAAAAATCGACCCCGGGCCTGCTTGGTCAAAACACGAGGTTCAAACAAAAACCCGATCACCCATACACCCATGAGCCCGAATATGTAATTAGTTTCGGAATCCGACCCCAAATTGAGGTCTAAATCCCCAAATGTACAAAATCCCTAATTTCTACCCTTAAAGAACAAGATTTAGGCCTAAAAATCTAATGGGTGTTGATGGAAATTGAAGGAAATGAGGTTAAGAACACAAACCTATGATTTGGTGATGAAACCCCTTTACAAAAATCGCCCAAGGTCGAGGTTCAATGAAAGAGTTGTCAAATTTTGTAGAAATCCCGTTTTGCTACTATTTTAAGAGGGCTGAACAAACCTTCTACGCGTTCGCGTGAGGTCTGTCACGTTCGCGTAGCGTTGGCCATATTGGCCTTCGCGTTAGCGACACTGCCTATGCGTTCGCGTAGGCTCACCCCTCCCTAGCATTCGCGTTCACGTGCCTCTGGTCGTGTTCGCATAGGGTTCCAACTCCCCCATCCCCAGCTCCCTTAAAATAGTGCGTTCGCGAGGGCCTAGACACTTTCACGTAGAGCAACCTACCCAGGTCTCCGCGTTCGCGTCGTGGCCAGTGCGTTCACATAGAGTACCCAGGCCCCATTCCCTGTTTGTTCTTTGTGTTCGCATGGGTTACCACACGTTCGCATAGAGTAAAACACCAGACACCAGCAAACAACATTCTCACCAGATTTTTCTAAGTCCAAACCACTCCAAACCCTATCCGAAACTTACCCGAGACCTCGGGGCTCCAAACCAAACATGTACACAACCTTAAAAACATCCTACAGACTTACTCGTGCAATCAAATCGTCAAAATAACACCTTAAACAACGGATTTAGCATAAAAATCAAAGGAAAATCTCAAGAACTTTCAAAGTTTCAATTTCACAATTACGGGTCCGAATCACGTCAAATGACCTCCGTTCCTTACCAAATTTTACATGCATCACTCAAATACTATATTAAACCTGTACCGAGCTCCGGAACCAAAATACGGGCCCGATACCATCAATTTCAAATATAATCAATTTTCCAAAAACTCTTATAATTTAAGTAAAACAATTTCTTTCAAAAATTTATTTCTCGGGCTTGGGACCTCGGAATTCGATTCTGGGCATACGCCCAAGTCCCATATTTTCCTACGGGACCTCCGAGACCATCAAATCAAGGGTATGGTTCGTTTACCCCAAAATATTGACCGAAATCAACTTAAATTCAAGTTTTAAAGGCAAAATTAGCCTTTTTCATATAAAAGCTTTCCGGATATACACCCGGGCAGTGCATGCAAAACGAGGTAAGATAAAAGGAGGGTTTTCAAGGCCTCGGAACACATTTTTGACTTCTAAAATGAGAGATAACTTTTTGGGTCAGCACAGACCTTTATGTACTCTTAGAGACTTGTAGATAGATACTTGTATGTCGGCCTTATAGGACCGTATGTTACGTGTACAAATGATCATGTCGGCCTTATAGGACCGTATGTTACGTGTATAAGTTTCTATATCATGTTGGGTTTTCCTGTGTCAGTGTTCTCTTATGTTTATTTTGGTATCTCATGGTGGCCTTTCCTGCTCATTTACCTATGATAGTATGATACGAAAGATACATTACGCTAGTATTCGGTTGAGTAAGGCATCGGGTGCCCGTCGTAGCCCTTTGGTTTGGGTTATGACACGAGGCCTCAAATCACACATAAAAACATCAAAACCATGAATCAAGATTAATGAACTTTTAACCCTTCAACTTCAAAAACTCGTGTCGAACCATATCAAATCAACTCGGAATGACCTCAAATTTTGCACAAAATTCCAAATGACATAATATTCTTACTCCCAGAACAACAATACAAACCCAATATCATGAAAATCAACTCCCGAAATAATAATCCAAACCTGATATTATGAAAGTCAACTCCCGAACAAACATATGAACATTCCAAACCTTCAAATGTCAATTCTTGTCAGATAGTGCCGAAACCTTCTAAAAACATTCAAAGACAAATCTGGGGATATGCCCAAGTCCAAAATTATCATTCGCACCTAACGGAACTATAAAAACTCCGATATGAGGTCAAATACACAAAAGTCAAACTTTGTCCACTCTTCCAACTTAAAGCTTCCATGTTGAGGATCATTCTTCCAAATCAATTAACCATTCCAAAATCATAACCGACGATTCACATAATTCATAATATTACATATGAGGCTACTCATGACCTCAAACCACCGAACTGAGTTCAGCGCTCAAAATGACATTTCGGGTCGTTACACACTCATAGAAACATGTGCTTTTTTTACCAGTTTTCGAGTATAAATAACTCATAAAGTGAAGGGTAATAATAATAATAATATTAAATACAACTATGAACATCCACTAGAAGCGCCCCAAAATCTCGTGTCACAAGTGCATGAGCATCTACTAGATCAATACAACACTACTACAATATCTGTTTGGAATATAAAATAAACAAGATGAAATAAATTAATATGGTGGAGACTCTGTGTGCTGTTGATCGTAACATGGAATGCATCTCATCATAAGGTCCCATCAGTAGCTGCGCTTATGCACCAAGATGACAATCAAATGTATATGATTTAGTACTGGCATAATCAATGTAGAAGTGTAGCATGAGTACGTATATCAACGCGTATCTAGTAAATATCTAGCCTAACCCCGAAGAAATAGTGACGAACGTTTGACATCGACGCTTACCAGTGGTCCAATAAATCACATATAATAAAAATAAATAGTTATGAGGCATGGCAGGTAAATCAATAGGAACAGATATAAGTACATAAGGCAATCCTCGTTGAAGAGTGAACATGAAGTCAACAAATATCAGGTACTTCCTCAAATGGAATACATAATGGTAAACACAAAATGAACGGTCACATCTCAAGTCAAGAAAACTCACGGGTACACTGACTTCTTATCAAGTATTATGCACGATTCTGCTGAGGCGAGCGGCCCGGTCCCATATGAGTAATGGCACGAGCTCCTGTCATGGTGCACGTCTCGATCCCTGCTGAGGTCGTTCAGTCGATCCCATAATTGTGTACACTGCCAAGGGTCGAGCGTCGCGAATCATATATGCATCTCATAATACTATCGAGGCAAACGACTCGATCCCCTAATGATATTGCTGAGGCGCTTAGCCTAATCCCATAGGAATAGCGAAACTTGACTTGTCACTGGACCCACTCACGAATATATGTGTGAGTCATGAAATTTCAAGAAACTATCGGATAAATTCATACAACACGGATGAAATCCGTAAAAGGAAGTATAATCTTTACTTATAATCAAGTAGTTCATGGGGTATCTAAAATAACAAGTCTTATACTCTACACAAGCCTAGTCTCGGGCAACAATGTGGATTAAAACATTTAGACAAGCAAGAATTACTCAAATATTACAATAAAGCATGGCGTGAACCTAAGTCTACCCGAACCTAATCAAGAATTCAAGCATACGCATAGACACTCGTCATCTCAGACGTGTGTATCCCCCACGACATGTAGCACATAACGAATATAACACCTACGGGGTAATTTTCCCCCTCACAAGGTTAGACATGAGACTTATCTCGCTCTGAAATCCGATAATAGGATAGGCGGGAAGGGGGCAACAGGTAATTGTGCTACATATTCGCGAGTGAGGTGTCACGTTCGTGTAGGGACATTGGAGTTGGTCACCGCATTTTTTACCTGTGTGTCATGTTCGCAAAGAGAGAATCGGTAGTTGGGGAGTTTGGTCTTCGCGGCCGAGAGGGCTTTTCCACAATCGCGAAAGAGGAATTGCTGGGTAGACTTCAATTTATTTTGGGACTTAGTCCATTTCTTTCACATTATCACTTGGTTGGGAGATTTTTATAATTTAAATACATCGATATATATGATAACATGGAATTTGGTAGAACTTGTGGGATTTTGGAAAAAAACCTATAATTGGTATTTTTGGATTTTGGCCACGAAATTGGACATGGAATTAGGAATAAATTATATATTTGATTTTTTGGTTCTATGGGTAATTTTTATCTTCAAAAAGTTTTCAAATTCGAGCACGTGGGGCAGGGGTTGACTTTGTTGACTTTTCGAGCGGAGTTGGGATTTATTACAGATTGTTAGGAAATGACTTATAATGCTTTAATAGATGAGCTAAAGTCTATGTAATTAATATCAAACGTGTCGTATTTCTATGGCACATCAATACCCCCAACTTAGACTCTTGCTTGTCTTAAAAAAACTAAAAAGTCACCCTACTAAAGACTAATCTACTTCCAACTGATAACAAAATAACAATGATTATGGATGGTGCTGACTGTTAGCTAACAAGCATGTAACTTCTTTTATTTACCCTTCAATAAAGACAAAGATCGTTTAACAGTTCAACTAATCAATTTGCGAGCTTCGAGCCTTAAAAGCAATGATGGAATGCTACTACTAGCTAGATATGCACTTGCATCCTACTTCAAGAAGCCTAAATGCGCTCTCAAAACAAAGAAAATTCCCAACTCAACAAATACAAATATGTACATGGGATACAATCAAATACTCTTGCACTCGGAAATAAATCTAAGGACTACAAGTATCAGTCCATATGCTTGCCCTTATTTTAACTCATCGTTGGCTCCGGAATAATTGGTTGTAGATTAAAAAGGACTTTTTACGGGTTGTAGTGTAGGCTTCGGGATAGGTTGGCTGAATATTTGGGAACATACTGACTATACCCTCCTTGAACGCTACACAAATTCTTTCTCGAATAGCACCATTTCATTTTTCTTATTTTGAAATAATGAGTATTACATGGTTTAAGGTAACGAGAAGCTTTTTGTTTAAGGTGCGTTGGCTCTTGACCTAGTCGCTCGCTTCACAAGACACAACCTCAAAGATTAGCTTTTACACACAATACATTCCTCTACTGTTTTCAAGTTTGCACCAACATCCCCAACTTAAGCTTAAATCCTCATTCATAACATGCAAGGAGGGATGGTTTTGAAAGAAGGAGTAATCTCTCAAGAAGGGTTGACGGTTTGTAATGTGGTAGCCAAAGGAAAGGTTAAGGCGCAACAAGGGACAACTAGGGTAATAAATGCACAAGGGAGGTCAATTTGGCCAAAAGTTTGTTAGATATCAGAAAGGAAGCCTAAGATCATTTCAAAAACAAATCATCAACCTAAGATTTGCATTGAGAAACCAACCGGGCAACTTCTAGACATTACAAGTTGAGCACATGCATTATTTAAATAAATTCTCACCACTCAAGACGCATGAACTGCTCGAATCGGCATAATTTCAGCCCTCAAATGAATATAAGGCAATTAAAAGCTTCATCACGCGATATTTGAGATTCTAAGTATGCACACGTCAAAGAACGAGCCTCGATTTCACAAAAAAAAAACTATTTATTCACATTATTTGAAGGGTACTATTCATTCCACAAAAACTTATCACATGCTTGAATCTAGAACAAAAGTACCAAACAAGTCAAAACGTTTCACGCTACGAACATGGTTCTACTATACACCCATAGAAAAGAACCCGACAACGAAAAACCAAGGGAAATTTATTACTATATTGTAAGGCCCCGTTAGTTTTACCTAGAACCCGGAGTTTCGTGGTGCCGGGGTAGGCTAATGTGTTTGAGGATTGTAGATAATCTTCGCGGCTACGGACTTTTCGGGTTGTGCAATGTGCTGGGGAGTTGGAAGAATAATTTTGCAGAATATGGCATTTCTGCGGTCCACTATGTGATTGCAGAATCACTTCGCGGACTGCATATCGGCTGCAAAATGCAATAGGGACAAAGCCAATTTTGAAGGTTATTTTGCGGTCCATTATACGACTGCATAACAATTTCACGGGCCTCACATCCATTGCAAATCCAACATGAGAAATTCTGGAGGGAGACTTTTGTGGTGCGTTATGCGACCACATACTATTCTGCGGACCGCAGAAGGACCGAAAACTTGACCAGGCCAACCCAGATTTTGGGACCATTTCTGCGGTCCATTTTGCAGGCTACAGACCTGGTCCGCGGTGCACTCTGCAACCACAGGATTATGTTCGGAGGGTCTAATTTTTATTTTTTATAACCCGACCCCATTTTGATTAAAAGACATTGGGGCTCGTTTAGAAAGCAAAAATATGATATTTTAGTGAGAGGGGAAGTGAGCTGGAGAGAGAAGGAATGGCACTAACATCTCCACACTTCAGTTCCATTCTCAAGCCTTCGAAAATTCACAAGGAAAGATTGCAAAAATTGTTTATTAAAGAGGTAAGGTCCTAGCCCTAGCTTTCAATTTCGAATTTGGACAGGAGTTGGGTACTGGGTAGTGTGATTCTTGGGTACGAGAGTTGTTATTTGTGCATGCATGTACCGATATAAGTGGTGGGGAGGTCATGGAACTTGTATGAGTAAACTCTTGGTGTTGGATTGGTTGTGGGGTAAAGGAAATCCACCATAAAAGAACCTTGAAATCATATTGCACACCTAGTGCTTGATAAAAGACCTAAATTGGCTAAACCCATAAACCTCTCCCTAATTATGGTTCAATTTTGTCGTGTATCTAATTAGATTGAAGTTGCTAGGAGTTTCTGAACGTTTAGTATATCAAGGAAAGCTCACGTGAGATATGTTGGCTAAACTTCTCTTGTAGATTTGAATTCCATGATGTTCTCGTAAGATTCAAGTATGATGGTCCCAAGTTCCTATTTTCCATGTTCCAAGTCATTCCTAATATATTCGGTTATTCCAATTAAACATTGTATCAAAAATTATATGCTCAAAATGTTTTCCATTGCTCCTATTGCATTATGCTCTCGTTCTGGAAAGTATTCAAGTATGGTTTTGTGAATCAAAGTGTTACGACTTCAATTCATGTTTCAAATGCAATATTATTATATTCAATTTTGGAAAAAAAAATTCAATGTGCTTAAGACTCCTACTCTCTTATTGTTGATAACCTATGATGATGCTCGAAAGTGAAAGAAGTGAATATGAGATATAAAATGTGGCTATCGTGCCAACAATGAAAATTACACTTGTAGCCAATAGTGCCAATGAAATATGAAACGAAGAGGATGTGTGAAAGACTATGAAATGAACTGTAACTCCTTTATTTAATAAATATTGAGAGTATCGTTTAGTCATCGAGGAAGGGTATGTTGAAATAACCTAACCTTAAAACTACACGTGCCGGTGTAGGAGTGATTGAAGGGTAAAATCCCCGAATTGATGTGTTGAGATTATTCCCCTTAAATGGGATGAGATTGATGTGTTGAGATTATTCCCCTTAATTGGGATGAGATGTTTGCTAGTAGAAAATAATGTCGACCCATAGGCATTGTTGATCAGAAGCTAGAGTTGTGTGGTTCCGTTTTAATGATCATCTTAGAAAAGTAAAGAGTACTCATTACCTGAAAATAAATTGGACAAATTTGGAGAAGGATTAGAAGAAAAGACTTGCCCGTAGCAATCCTAATGGGTTGACGGACCCACAGTTATTGTTTGCCAGTCCAAAGGCCCACAAAACCAAACCTATCTCTAAAAGCAAGAAGTTTTGCAAGACATTTACATTATGACATGGTTAAGAAAATTCAGTTTTCGGTTTAATCGAAAATCGAACCACTAAAACCGATCACCGATCGAATACCAAACTTTTTAAAACTATAAACCGCAAACCAATCGAATAGACCGAAAAAATCGAAATCGAATAAACAAAAATTTCCGATTCGATCGATTTTTTCGGTTCGATCGGTATTATGCCCACCCCTCCTCCTAAAAGTTCCTTTTCTCTGAAGATTACTTTCACTTCCATGGTTTACCTAAGCTGATTTTGATAGATACATTGATAAGAAATGAAAAGAAGAAAGAGAAAGTAAAAGAACAAATAATAGAATTAAAATAAAAAGAAAAGCCAAGGAAAAAAATTAGAAAAAAAATGAAAACATATTTATATCAACTTACATGTGTCGGCGCGCCCTTTACTATGTAACATATATTTGAGTTTGACATTTTAATGGTGTACTTATTTCATTTTGAAATAGTCTAAAAAAATAAGTGTGTAATTTTCAATTTTAATATAATTCAAGTATGTTCTTTATTTTTTGCCTTTTACTTTAATTTATAAGGAAAATAAGTACATTGAAGAAGTCTTTAAAATTATCTTTTACGAAAAAAAAAGACGGCGCCAGTATCAACTTTCCCGCGCTTGCAGCACTGCAGCCAATCCCTATTTTGCCAATTACCTACTTTTTACTTAGAGCTCCTTTTGGCAACTTGTGTAGTGTTTGTACCTGCAGTCTTTGCTAGGGTTCTGCCGCTGCGCCACCACACATACGCTATGGAAATTCATCAAATTGCTCAGCTCCTCAACCAAACACTGAGCCCCGACGGTGCCGTCGTCCATGTCGCCACGGATGCTCTCGATCGCCTCTCTACTCTCCCAAACTTTCCCTTCAATCTGCTGTCTATCGCCACAGGTACTTTGCATTTCCGATATATTCATAAATGCTGATTTCGTCTCACTAATTGAGGTTTGACTTTGAAGGAGTAGTTATCCGATTATGCTTTTGCGTAATGTTGTCGTTTTGAAATTTAATTTCCGTGTTGGTTAAAAAAAAAAATTTAATCTCTGTGCTATATTTTAAATTCGATGACCTTTGTATAGGAGGTGAGAACGAAGGTCAGAAAGTAGCTGCAGCCACATACCTCAAGAACTTCATTAGACGAAGAATAGAATCTACAGAGATAAATTTAGAAATCACCAAAGCGTTTAGAGATGCACTTGTCCGTGCTTTGCTTCAAGCGGAACCTACGGCTCTTAAAGTATTAGATGAAGCTGTAAGCGTTTTTGGCATAACTTTTTGTTCTTTTGCATGTAACTAATGACGATGTTTTAATTATCTTTTGTTCTCCTTGTTTTCAGTTTCGCTCAATCGTTGCAGTTGAGTTCGTGAAGAAGGATTCGTGGCCTGAGCTTGTGCCTGAGCTGAGGTCCGTCATTCAGCGTAGCGATCTTATTGATAAGAATCCCAGTTCTGAATGGAAAACCATCAATGCGCTCACCATTCTTCACTCACTCATTAGACCCTTCCAGGTACTTTAAAACGTCTCAACCATATTCTGATTCCAGGTTACTTTTTTTTTTCAACCTTGGAGGGGAATTGGCTCTCTAAACTGGCAACTCTTTTTTCCCAGAAAATGTTGTGTTCATAATTAGACGCTTGCAGGTCTTTTCCTATCATCTCGAAGTATGATGAAGTTGATTTTCATAACATGCATGGTTCCTATTTTCTTTGTTTATCTATTCATCTCATTAAGGAAATGACACTTTTGCTGTTATCTTAAGTTGTTTGTTATTCCCTCGTATTCACTTGCAATTTTTTTCATCTGTTTTCGTGTCTCAGTTCTCCATTGGCATTACACTGATGACTTCCCCACTGTTATCTCTATTTCTTGAGCAACTTTAGATCTGATGCGCAGTATGTTTCTTACTATCTTGAAATATATTCCTATGCTAGAACCTTGCTGGCTGTCATGTGGTACTGAGCAAGGCCACCCCACAGCTTGCTAATTGTTTGAAGATTAGTTTAAAAATTTGTAGATTGATCAAGCAGGCTTTAGGTATAGCTTTATGAGGATAGAGCTATTTTATCTGTGCTGCAACAACATTCTATAATTTGCTTAAAAATCAAAATTGTTTTGACCGAATAACTAACTAAACCACTTTCCTCATTTATTCCAAATCTGTACTAAAAATTTCCTTGCTAGGTTCTTGTAGTGATCTCATCTTATGTCTCATGGCAGTACTTTCTGAATCCAAAACTTGCGAAGGAGCCGGTTCCACCACAGCTAGAGCTTATTACAAGAGAGATCCTTGTACCCTTACTTGCTGTATTTCACCTCTGCATCGAAGAGGTCCACATAACTTCCTAAATTCCTCTTCTTCTACTTGCTTCCACATTGGGATGTAATTACTTTAAAGTATCTAAGAAGTGCTGATTCAGTGTTGCATGAAACAGGTATCAAATGCCCAACATACAGCAGAAGTGCAGACGGGAACTATCCTTCTCATCATATGCAAGTGCGTCTATTTGGCGGTGAGGATAAACTTACAGCACATGATGTTTGACCCTTGATAGGTCAACTATCATTTCAGCTCTAGGTTCTGTTTTGATTGTTTGTCTTAAGAAGTTAGAAGACAACATTTTGGAGTCTTGGAGCCTAAAGACCTTCGAGCATATAGAAAATAACGAAAATGTTAGAAGGAAATTGCTAGATGCAGTTATCTAGCATTTCGAGGAGATGAAGTTGGTTATAAGTGTGAAAGTAATTCTGCTGAAAATGGGCACTAGACATGATTTACACGAGCTAAAGTGATTGTTTTGCAATGTTTCACATGCGATCTTTGAAGCTTTGAAATACAAGTGCTTTTAAATACAGCTTTATGCACGCAGATCTTTAGCTAACCGGAAAAAGGTGAATGATAAGCATGGATGTTCAGCTATGCCAGGATAATACATCTTGCTTCATTCAAAAAATTGTTGCTTGGTTTACTTGGGAACAGTCTCACTTCCTTTTATTTAACCTCTTTTGGAAAAAGAAACAACAGTTTACCAAATCAAGTGATCTGATGGTATCCGATGATGATGCACTTTTTTCTTTCCCAAAACTGTTCAAATTATAGGGAGCTTTTTAAACTTGTCCTTTTATGCGTCCAGTTAATATTTATCTGGAAGCACCAGTCTTATTCTAGTAAGGTTTCTTTTGTGAATATGCTTACTGTGAGCAGTATTATAATCCTAAGTCCCCATCAATTTTATAGGTGAGATCTCACATGCCGTCTGCCTTGGCTCCTTTGCTTCCTTCTATTTGTCAAGATCTGATACGGATTCTGAATTCTTTAAGTTTAAATGATGGCTCGACTTGCAAAGATGGATATTCATTGAGGATGAAAACTGCAAAGAGAAGTCTGCTAATTTTCTGTGCTCTAATCTCCAGGCATCGGAAGTTTGCTGACAAGTATGCTGCCAAAAATGCATTTTATTTGCTCCAAATGAAAGTATAAAAATCCAGTTTTTCCTCAAATTTCTTCTCTTACAATGGCAGACTGATGCCTGATATGGTGAAATGCGTTTCAGAAATTGTCAAGCATAGCACAATCATCAATGTAAGTCTTACGGGCATTACTTGATAGTACTAGAAAAAAGAACTTTCATATCAGGTGTCTCATTATATTATTTCACTGGAATGCGTAGTAAATAGTTATTTCTTATTCAGCATGCGACCATCTGATTCTCTGTTGTTTAACTATAGTACATTTTTGTCATATAAGCAGAACATCTGCTAAATCTCAATATCTGTTTTGTCTCATGAACTTGTATGCTGTTCTCGCAAGTGTTTTCCCACACAGTTACCTTATCTCTCACTCTTTCTGTGATCATTTTTACTTTCTATCTTCTCTCTTCATTTGCTTATTCATTTGGTGCAGAAACTGGATTCACTGTCAGAAAGGATTATTTCATTAGCCTTTGATGTTATTTCTCGTGTATTAGAGACAGGTCCGGTAAGTTGTTCAGTTGTCTTCACGGTCAAAAGTTACTCTTCTGCTTGACTAGTTTGTTGTAGCTTGACCTGGCAATGGTGCTTAATTTTCCTGCTTGTTCTTTCACCTTCTTGCTTCTTTCTCTTTTTAGGCATTTATCTTGATCCATGCTTCTCTCAAAACTGACTTTTATGGTTACTTTGGAGTCTCCAATCTAAATTATATTATTATCATATGAAATAGGGATGGCGACTGGTTTCACCCCAATTCTCTTTCTTGCTGAACTATGCAATCTTCCCAGCTCTTGTGATGAATGAGAAGGTGGATATTCCAAGAATTCGCCTTTAAAAGCTGCTGTCTGCCTGTATACATGAGTTTCTTTCTTTTGTTGTTGCATGCTCTTTCTGAAGTTCTGATTAAAGACTTATGTCTGCTAAGTAGGACACAGCAGAGTGGGAAGAAGATCCAGATGAGTACATAAGGAAAAATCTTCCCTCAGACCTTGTGTGTACAAATCTTTGAACTTCCTTATAAGTTGTACATTCTTAACATTCTTAGAATTTTTTAGTGTCTGAATTTTATGATCCTGCAGGAAGAAATTTCTGGATGGAGAGATGACTTGTTTACAGCAAGGAAAAGTGCTTTAAACTTGCTTGGTGTTATTTCATTATCAATGGTTAGTTTTCTATGACTTATATAGCTCCAGCTTCTTCTATTAAAATGCACATAGTTATCTATAATTTATTCTTTGACCTCTAGGGACCTCCAGTCAAGACTTCTATAGCTTCATCAAAGCGTAAGAAAGGAGATAAACATAAAAGAAAAGGTTACAGCTCGATGGGGGAGTTGTTGGTGCTTCCGTTCTTGTCAAAGTTTCCTGTTCCTACTGATAATGGACAAAACACAGTAAATGAGTGAGTATCCTTTAACTTTGCAATAGATTGTCTTATATCACTGTACTTCAGTACCTATTTAACAGGAACCTATTCAGAAAATTCTCCACTATTTAAAATTCATTATGATTATGGTCGAAGCTATTTGTTCTGTTATTGTTCTAAGCATCATCTTATTACTCTATAATTCTTGAACTCTAAGCATCTGCTGTTAACAAAATTATCCTACTTTGTTTTGCCATTTATGCAGACCTTTTTTTTTTCTTTTTCTAACCTTCCTTGATCATGCTTGCATGCTGTCTACGAGATTTACTTTCATTTCCTTGTCTAACCTTTGACAGGTATTATGGAGTCCTGATGGCCTATAGCAGCCTTTTGGATGTAAGGAGAGATCATACTAGTAGTAGTTCAAATTTTATATTTTCATAATTATAAGATTATTTACTTTTATTAATTATCTATCATTGTATTCTCAGTTTCTAACAGAGCAGAAGCCTGGATTTGTGGACACTCTAGTCAGAACTCGGGTGCTACCACTGTATGAAACATCAATTCCTCAACCATATTTGATTGCCTCTGCAAACTGGGTCTTAGGAGAGCTTGCTTCATGTCTTTCTGATGTGGGATAATTTTTTTGATGATACCTTCTTAACTGTAAATTTGCTATTAGGCATTGTGTGGAGTAAGTTCCCTTTTTTTCTTTCCACAACAGGGTATGAGTGCTGATATATATTCTTCATTAGTGAAAGCGTTAACAATGTCAGATATAAGGGATGTTTCTTGTTATCCTGTGCGGGTGACAGCTGCTGCTGCCATTGCTCAACTTGTAGAAGTAAGTGACTAAAATGGCTCCTACTTTATGCACTTGAAGTATGATAGTGAAAATAATGCTTGTATTTTTGGTACTGCAGAATGAGTACATGCCACCTGAGTGGTTAGCTCTTCTTCAAGTGGTTTGTCATAGGATTGGTGATGAAGAAGAAGATAGCTCCATTTACTTTCAGCTTCTAAGTACTATAGTCGAGGCTGGAAATGAAAAAATTGCACCTCATATTCCAGACATTGTTTGTCTGTTGGTTAGAGAAATCTCAAAGAAGTTACCTTTAGATCTGGAGCTATGGTCTCAGGTATCTTCTTATGTACAACTACAACAACTACTGCACTCTTATGTAGCTGATGTATTTGTATTTTTATTCTTTAGCAAATCTTTTGATGATTGTAATTTTATTTTTGGTAACTGGCATGAAAATGAGAACGTGTCTTGTGGAAATTTCAATATTTTATGGAGCTATGTGGTTCACTACTCATTGTTTATAGTTTAAATGGAAGTCCTATAGGTTGGATTGCTTGTTTTGAAACTTCATCTTTTCTAGTCACGTTGCATATCATGTCACATGGTCCAGAGTCATTACTTTGATAGGAATAGGACTAAACTTTATGATTCCTTCTTGTAACTGAAGTACCTTGAAACACAATCTTAAATCCTTTTTTTTATGCTGATCTGGTTATGAGTGCATAGGCGTGTCTAGATTCAACCTCGCTCTTCACCCAAATCTGAAATTAAGAAAAAACAAACTCATCCATACATATAATTTAAGGCATATTGAGATTTGAAATTCTCCATACCTCACTTGTGGGATTATACTAGGTTTGTCGTTGTTGTTGAGATTTGAAATTACTGACTTGCATCTGATAGATGGTGGAACAGGGCTTTGCATCACTAGCAGTGATGGCTCAGTGTTGGGAAGACTCTGCATCTGAAGAAAATGAGCAGGATGGTTCAAGTCAATTGTGGCGTTCTGGTCAGGCAACCATGATGAGAGCATTTTCAGATCTCCTACAGCATGCCTGGCTAAGATCTGCTCTACGGATGGTTAGTCTTGGGCCATGTATCAAAATTAATTGTAGAGTGAATGGCTAGATAACAACACAAGCTTGTATGCATATATAGTCCATTCCTTACTTTTTTGTCAAAGTAACATGCTCAGTACTACTTCAGTAAAATACTTCCTTTAAAAACATCATGACTGAAGCCTATTCGTGCTCATGTGTCTATATTTAAAATGCAATCACCTCAATGCTGGATGCAACTTAAGTCTAGTGTTTATACTATAATAGTTGTATGATTTGTATTGTGAAATCTAGTGTTGTGAAGATAGTGAAGCGAGGAAAAGCGACAAGCCCCTTTTCGCTTAAAGCGAGAAGCGAGAAGCGAAGCGCTCACTTTTTTGAAGTGAAGCGGAATTTAAAAAAAAATATATTAACATAAGTACTGCATTGACAACACATGTAACTTTAAGTAAATGTTAAATACTTCAATGTAAAAACTAAAGACCAACATCAATTAAAGCACAAAATGAGCATCCTATTCTTCTATAAGATTGTCAAATTCTTGTATTCCACTATCATTATTATATTGCTCGTCATCTTCTTCAACTTCTTCTTCATCAACTAGGGACAAAGTAGCTGCTTCTTTTCCCTTCCTCTGTGAACTTGAAGTTGAGGTACTCCCCCTCAAACCATAAATCCTCTCCCCAATTCCACGCGCCTCTGCAACATCACCCAAGTGAAATCAGAAGTTTTCTCAAATACTTCTTCATCTGCATGATCTTCTGGGACTCCAGTTAGCCGTTCGTTAGCATCATCGATGTTGTCAAAACTAATTGGATCAATTACATTGCGAGCGTTGTAACGACTCCTCAATGTTCTATTGTACTTAGTGAAGACCTGATCATTGAAATGCTTCAAGGTTAGTTTGTTCCTCTTTTTGGTATGAATCTGCAAATAACAAGTAATTAGTAAGATTAAGACAATTGAGATATAATTTAATTATCTCAATATACTAAATCTTTCTTCTTAGTTCTTACATGTTCAAACACACTCCAATTCCTTTCACACCCGGATGAGATCCGGATGAGATGATGGCAAACTTTTGTAATTCTGGAGTGGGATGACCATATTGCTTCCATCATTCAACTGTAGAAGTAGAACAAATATTCAAAACATAATATTGATAAAGAAATAACTTATTAACTATAAAGTAACATATAAGCACTCGCTCACCTGGTGACTTCATCTTTCTTTGTTAATCGCCATGTTTTTTTCAAAAAGTTGCTCAGCATTCCTATAAATACTAATTGCTCTGTTATTTTATCTTGCACGGATAAATCAGGTATCAACTTCTCAATACATTCAATGTATCCCTTCCACAATTCTTCATCTCCTAGAATCCTCTCTTCATTGTCATAAAACAGTTTCGGGTTCAAAACAAGTCCAGCTGCATGCAAATGGCGATGAATCTGACCGTCCCACCTTTTATCTATGATCTCAAAGACTCT
This sequence comes from Nicotiana paniculata, assembly GCA_005239505.1. Taxonomy (NCBI): domain Eukaryota; kingdom Viridiplantae; phylum Streptophyta; class Magnoliopsida; order Solanales; family Solanaceae; genus Nicotiana; species Nicotiana paniculata. The sequence continues at coordinate 109,685 of ML309469.1, forward strand.
TTTGTATTTTCGTTGATCACTAAAAGAGTCTTGAATAGCCTCCTTTGCCTTATCCATTGTTTCATAAAAGTAGCCCATTGGTGGCCTATGCTCCCTATCCACCAAACGAAGCATTTTAGCTAAAGGACCACCAATCTTCAATGCATGAACCACATTGTTCCAGAATGAAGTAGAAAGTATAATATCTGCAGATTCTCTCCCCCGAGCTTCCCTTCCATAGGCGCTGTTAGTGTACTCATCTGAAACAAACAACTTCTTCAAATACATCCTATGCAAAGTCAAGAAAGCGGTAGCAAATCTTGTCTTTGCAGGTTTCACCAAGCTTCTTTGTTTAGTGAATCTCTTCATCATATTCAATAACAAAGGCCTTTGAACAATACAGGAATGCACTCTAATTGCCTGATTAAAGACTGAACTGAAGGGTCTTTCCTTGAAAGTGTCACCGAAGATCAAATTAATGCAACGTGCTGCATATGGAGTCCAATAAATATGCGGGTACCCTACAGACATCAAATCACCAGCTTTAACATTTTCAATGGCGTTGTCCATGACAACTTGAACAATATTTTCTGCTCCAATAGAGTCTATTGTACTTTTGAACAAGGAGTACATTTTGGTTGAATCAGTAGAAGAGTCACTTGCATCAACAAACTCAAGAAACAAGCTTTTCTTAGGAGAATTCACCAAGATATTCATGATCATTTTTCCATTTCTTGCCGTCCACTTATCCATCATAATGGAACAACCAAACTTGTTCCATTCTACTTTGTGCTCCTTCCTGATTTTGTTAGTCTCTTCCACCTCTTTTTTTAGATATGGACCTCTAACTTCATGATAAGTTGGAGGCCATTCCTGGACCATATTGGCCTACGGTCTCAATAAAAGCAGAAAAAATGTCGGTAGAATTAACTAATTAAAAGGAAGACCTGCATCATACATCCACGCGCAAACATTGCAACTGCACGATCCCTCAAAATCGCTTTGGCATCAATTTGAGGATTACCACTTTTTCCTCCCTTATCTCCTGACTTTTGCGAGAAATAACAATCCATTGGACCTTTGGTCTTGCCAGTAGATCCACAACTAGAAGACATTGTTTGTATCCTTCCCCGCTTTTGTGATTTTAATGGAAGCGACGAAGCATCTGTCACCTTCTTCTATTTCATCATCAAGATTATGTAGTTCTTGTTCACAAAGCGTTTGAGTCTTTAACTCTCTTTTTTGAAGGAATGCTTTCAATTCTTCCTTCACATGCGGCAGAACTTTAGGACAAGATGCGACATTTGGATCACCACCGATTAGATGCGCTTTTTGACGATAGATTCACACATTTGAGATCTTATGAAAAAAAAGACATACTTGCCATCTTGTTGGTCTTGCTAGCTCGTGCAGAATAAGCCCAAGCCGGGTCTTTCCTATCTTCTTTTGGTGCCATTAAAAGAAGAACTACATAACACATAAAAAAAACAATAAGAACTAAGAATAAAGAATATGAAAATAAGAAGAAGGGCAGTAAAAAATGGGCAGCATTTCAAACGAAAAAATAGTGCAAGAAAATGAAGAAGAAGAAGAGGAGAAGAATGAGAAAGAAGAACTGTAGGGGAAAAAAGAATTCGCCAGCATTTCGCTGCTATTTGGACGCTGAAATAGTGAAAGAAAAATTAAAAGAAGAAGAATAAGAAGGAGGAGGAGGAGGAGGAGGAAAAATAAATCACATACCTGAACCAAACTTGATACTCTTGAAGTTGAAAAGTGTAGTAAACTTGAACCCTAGGTCACCTCTTTCTTTCTCTGTTGCTGCTGGAGTGCTGGTCGATGATGTTTTAAAAAAAAGAACAATTTTTTAAACTAAATAGGTTGGCAGCTCGCTTCTCGCTTTTTAATGGGAAGCGAACACTTTTTTAATACCTGCTACGCTTCAGCTAACAGAAGCGTTATACTGCTCGCCTCACTTCGCTTCTCGCTTTAAGCGAGGAAGCACTCACTTTTCACAGCACTGGTGAAATCCATACCAAGCTTTAATAAATTAAGCCTGTTAGCTTCTCATGCACGATCCAAAGCTGTTCATATATTGATGGAAGCTCAGGATGGAGCCGTATGAGGCAGAAGTCTCATGTACGGTTCTCTGAGAAAGGAGTGGCTACCTACTGGATCCTCGACCAAGAACAAAAAGAAGCTCCAGATATTTGATATCTTTTTCTTTGAATAAGATCCCAATTCCAGCAATGGTTTCTTCAGATACCTTACAAGTAGAATCCCTCTTTTTATCTGATCCAGTTCCTCCACCAATGAGAATTCCTGTTAGATTCAGCTTGTACTTAACTGGTCAATGTCTCACTTGGGGTAACAGTGTGATTAGAAGAATCTTAATATTTCTTTTGCTTTTGATGTGCTCAACTCTCTTGTTATCTTCTCATATTATTTGTTGCAATTATCAGGAACCTGAGGTTGCCTTCTCAGTGCCCCCTGCATCATGTATCGATGATTGTTCCACGTTGCTTGGTTTCATTTTGCAAGGAATTACCGAAACTGACGATCTTTTGAAGCTAAAGGTCTCAGAGCTGATGCTCGTCTGGTCAGATCTCATAGCTGATTGGCATGCATGGGAGGAGGTAGAGGATTTATCTATTTTTAACTGTATCAAGAAAGCTGTTAGTCTAGACAGGAAATTTGCTATGAAGAATTTTCTTGTGGGGAAGTTGCCGTTGCCTCCTGCTCCACCTGCTCCTCAAAAATCCATCCTTGAAGGAATTGGTGCATTCATTACAGAAGCTTTCTCACAGTATCCATCTGCAGTATGGAGGGCAGCTTCTTGTGTCCACATTCTGTTACATAATCCCAGTTACTTACCCGAAGGACACGATTTCAAGCAATCATTGGTGATATCCTTGTGTCAAGCAGCATTTTCTCGTTTTAGAGAGCTTAGAAGCAAGGCTGTCCCTCTATGGAAACCTTTGTTGCTTGCAATAGCGTCATGTTATTTATGTTTCCCAGATATTGTAGAGAAGATTTTAGAGGGCATCGAACATGAAAGTGTTACAGTCTTTCTATCCGCTTTGGCAATTATCTCAACAAGCAAATTTGAGCAGAGTTTGTCATCAGAGTCTGAGATCAAATTGGCTGGTTAGAATTCTATTTCCTTTTTTCCCAACTAATTTTTTTTAGTGCAATCAGAGACTTTCCTGCTTGACATTTCTCTCACAGGGCAACATATATTTTGGTGATGCCCATGGCTTTACATGAGCCATTTTTTCTGTTCTGGAAAATGCTACTGATGTTATCTAGATCTTTTTATCTGTCCACAACTAAAGTGTATGTTCTTATGTTACAAACTTACACTAATTATTACTAAACCTTGTAGTTCACTATTGTGTTTTTCCTTGCTTTGCCTTTTAAATATTCAGTTTTTCCGCCATTTTGTCATCAATCTTATAAAGAACTTCCTCCTGAGAATCTCATCAGCAACTGTCTCTGTGTCTGCTTTTTTTCCTATTTTACTACCAGTGATGACACTCGCACAATCTCTTGACAAGCTGATAGAACGGCTAAATGAAGGGAGTTTGTTGCTACATGATTGTGTTGCTTCACTGATGGAAGCATTTCTGAAGTTAAAAGAACTGGAGGAAGAGGAAGATGAAGAAAGTGAAGATCAGGCTTCTGATGATGAGGAAACTGAAGAAGATGATGAAGAGGTCGGATCACCAAACTAATTCTGTCTTGTTTAATTATCTATGGCAACCCCCAAACCAAAAATAAAAATAAAAATTGCTACCCATTGTTTACATGGTCATCACGTTCATATGACCTACTTTTCGTTATGGTCAAGGTATGTTCTATTTGTGGAACAGTAACATTGTACTCTCCCTCTTTTCTGGTTACGGAAATAGAAGTGACTGATGAGTCTTTACACTCACGAGAATTCCTTACCTTCTGACATGAGTTTTGCCTCATTAGCAAATTATGGCTCTTCACTTAATTGTGGTCCTTCCATGTAAGTTGAAATTTCTCATATTTCACCAGCTTTCTTAATGGAAATACATTTTTCTTTTCATAACATAACATATTGTGACTCGAAAATGATGATTATCACCGCCTTTTTCTTTTTCATAATCACCTTGTCCATAGTGTTTATATATAATATCACAGAAATTGTCAATGATTTCATATTGTTGTCTCTTTGCGTTCATTATCCGTGGTTTCTGTTTGTTGGCTCCAACATACAGGTGTGAAAAGCATGTAGTGGAAGTAAGGAATAGCGAGCATATGCTATACATTCATCATATATCAGAAACTTTTGAAAAGTATAGTGGAGATGTGGAGTACAAACCCCTTATCTCTCGCATGCTAATCGACTGTACATTCATCACATAAAATACATCTTATAAAAACTTTGCAATAGATAACGAAAGATGATTGTTATTGTTCATAATTCAATGCTAGGACTCCGAAGATGATGAACTTGAAGAAACTGAAGAAGAGTTCTTGGAGAGATGCGCCAAGACAGCCGTAGAAATAGAAAACGGGACCATTGTGGAAGAAGGAGATGTAGAAGATCAAGAGCAAGAAATTGAATTGGGTAAGCCTGCCAACACTCTCATTCTTGATAATACCATAAGGATGCAGACATTTGATGTGCAGGGTAAAATAGATTACTTATTTAGCTGTTTATAAAAGTAGAGAAAATCAATCTCTCCTGGCTGTTTATAGAAGTAAAGAATTCGATCAACTTTTCATTTCTACTGCTCATTAAATCAGCAACATTATTTTGCTTACTGTGCAATCATAATGATTTTTATCTTGGTTCACAAGATGATCTACTTGTCAAAGTTCGAAATTGTCGTCAAAATTCCTAGATGTACCAAACAGACTGAATCAGTGTCATGTTGACAATATCTTTTGTGGATTATCACATTTAAATAATGCTGCTTCAGCGGCTCTTCTCTCTCAAGTTTCAATCAATCAACTATACCTCAATGTCAACATTGTCGTAGTTGGTTATTTGCATCTTTTATATCCATTGAGCTCAGATGTCACAATTAAATAAGGATTAATCACATCCTAGTTGAGGTTGACAACTTAAGTATTTGCGTCTTCTTTTACTGTGTTTAATATCATCCGCATTGATGTTCATTTTTTGATTTCTATTGCTTTGTTTCCCTTAAATTTCTTCGATTACTTCAGGTTGTCTGGAAGATGTGGATCTGGAGAGCACTGTGCTTTCGGTATTTGAAAGACATCACCAAGTGCTTTTACGGCTACAGTTGCCACCAGAACTGACTTCAAGTTTCTTGGAGGCCTTTCCTGAATGTAAATTATACTTCCAACAACCTCAGCTATAGGATTTCATACATGCTCTTCGCATTCCTCTTTTTCAAACCCCGATTGCTGTAATTGTTGTTGTTCAGTGTGCTGTTGGTGGTTGATTATTTTGTTTATTCTTGTATTTGCCCTTCTGTTTTGCTGAAGATGGGCTGTTCTATGTAAAAGTCTCATAACTATTGGAGTGCCACTCGGAGTCATTTTTATTTATCAGACATCTTTGCCATAAAGCTGCAGTTGGTCCTAAAGATTAAATAGGTCAACAGTGAAAGAGAAGTTAAATTTGGGAAGTTCAGATCTCCTAAACATGTATCCCTTTGTTCGAATTAGTTTGTTCCTAAGCAGAAATGTTCTTTTTACTGTAAAAGAAATTTATTGTTTGGCTTTGGTGAGCTCTGTTGGAGTGTCATTTTTTGTTTGTGCCGAAGAATCTATGCTTTACACTGATTTGCAACACAACGTAACACTAGCTAATATATTGCCGGGCACTTGATGTAAACTTTAACTAATTGTTGCAACTGGCGATCATCAAAATCAGTTCAGTTTATTCAAGTATGTATCAACTTTAACTATTTGTTGGGGAATTTTTTTTTTGTCAAGCATATGTGAAACTCAAATATTTAACTTTGAGGTCTCCGATCCAAGCTTAACTCACGAATGCCTAGCCTGGTGTGAAGTACCTGGTTCTGCACAAAAAGATGTGTAGAAGCATAATATGAGTACACCATAACGGTACCCAGTAAGTATCAAGCCTAACCTCGGTAGAGTAGTGATGAGGTTAGGTCAAGACACCTACCAGAATGAATAAAGAAGCTGAACAAGTATGGTACAATATAATAATGGAAACAAGGAAATGAAACAATGAAGAAATACATCAAGATAAACTACACCGAAGGTTAAGGCAATAAAGGCATCAAGGGAGGAAAACACACAAAAAGAACACCAAGGAAACGGTGCAACCAAAACATAAATGATGTAAATGAAAGATAACAATAACAATCATGTCCGAGGTACCGTCTCATATCACATTTCACAATCACAATCTTTCCTTACATCACCGCAGGAGCCTTGCATTTATTTTTTAAAAATCATGTTTTCTAAAATAGCTACCCGCGTTTAGCCCACCTTATCACACCGTGTGGCTTCAAGCAGTTCCCCTGCTAGCAACACGCGTATCAAGCCCACCTTATCTCACCGCATGCATATGAAACCCTATCCTTATAACACCGCATGCGTATGAACCCCTATCCTTATACCACCGCATGCGTATTAATATCACAACATATCACAAATCGCACCTCAAGTGCCGAATACCATAACTTGCCAAGAAGTCAACAATAACAAATTTTTTCACAATTAATAGCCCATGGCTCAACCAGAATGTGTAGAAGACTCACAACAATAGTAATCGAAAGTGAATATCTCAACAAGAATGGTATTTCAACAATTTACAACTTTGCCTCAATGTGATCACGACTTTTACAACTTCAACACCAAAACTCAACAATAAGATATTCTAAGAAATAACAACTTCAATTAAGGCAACTCAACAATTAAATATTTAACAAGACAATGAGAAAACATTAACTTCAACTAAGCATGAAGGGAAAATAATAAGTAAGAGATGAGACAAGTATTAACAATGTCAAGTGTAGCATGCAAGGATAGATTAACGATGATGCATGTTATGACAACTCAATTAAAGGCATGAAAAGAATCTACATAGTTTAACCCCGTCAATTACCACATTTATCCTGTATACCCACTCGTCACCTTGCGTACACGCTTTCGCATACAACAATTAATACAAAATAACACCAATCCTAAAGGGTAATTTCTCCCACAACGTTAGGTAAGATACTTACCTCAAAACTCGCTAACTCAATCAACTAGTAAGCCTTTTTCGCGAATATCCAACTCCGAACGTCTCGAATCTAGCCAAAATAACTTTATACAATAAATACAACAACAACAACACCTCAAAATTTTAATAATATTTGCATTCTTGATTGAGCATTTTTATAACGCGGAGCTATTTTACTTTGCACTTCCTAAACGTGAAATTAACAATATATGAAAATTTCATACTTTAGATTGTGTTAATATTGACAAAGAAGCTCTATGGTGTTGCTATGTGTAACATTTAATATTATTTTGATGAATTGTTATTAAATACATTATATAATTAAGTTTTTGGGCTGTCAACCTTTTGTATTTATCTAAAGATATTAGTAGTTGGGCAGCCATATTTTTCATAGTTATCCAAAGTTTAGATATTACTTTGGAAGACTTGCTTTTCCATATCCTTGTCTCTTGTTTCATTCTTGCAAGACAAAGAAAAAAAACCACCTACCTTCTCTCCTTATTATTCTTGGAATCGCACCTCAAGTGCCGAATACCATAACTTGCCAAGAAGTCAACAATAACAATTTTTTCACAATTAATAGCCCATGGCTCAACCAGAATGTGTACAAGACTCACAAAAATAGTAACCGAAAGTGAATATCTCAACAAGAATGGTATTTCAACAACTTATAACTTTGCCTCAATGTGATCACGACTTTTATAACTTCAACACCAAAACTCCACAATAAGATATTCTAAGAAATAAAAACTTCAATTAAGGCAACTCAGCAATTAAATATTTAACAAGACAATGAGAAAACATTAACTTCAACTAAGCATGAAGGGCAAATAATAAGTAAGAGATGAGACAAGTATTAACAATGTCAAGTGAAGCATGCAAGGATAGATTAACGATGATGCATGTTATGACAACTCAATTAAAGGCATGAAAAGAATCTACATAGTTTAACCCCGTCAATTACCACATTTATCCTGTATACCCACTCGTCACGTTGCGTACACCGCTTTCGCGTACCGCAATTAACACAAAATAACACCAATCCTAAGGGGTAATTTCTCCCACAACGTTAGGTAAGATACTTACCTCAAAACTCGCTAAATCAATCCACTAGTAAGCCTTTTTCGCGAATATCCAACTCCGAACGTCTCAAATCTAGCCAAAATAACTTTATACAATAAATACAACAACAACAACAACACCTCAAGATTTTAATAATATTTGCATTCTTGATTGAGCATTTTTATAACGAGGAGCTATTTTACTTTGCACTTCCTAAACGTGAAATTGACAATATATAAAAATTTCATACTTTAGGTTGTGTTAATATTGACAAAGAAGCTCCGTGGTGTTGCTATATGTAACACTTAATATTATTTTGATGAATTGTTATTAAATACATTATATAATTAAGTTTTTTGGCTGCCAACCTTTTGTATTTATCTAAAGATATTAGTAGTTGGGCTGCCATATTTTTCATAGTTATCCAAAGTTTAGATATTACTTTGGAAGACTTGATTTTTCATATCCTTCTATCTTGTTTCATTCTTGCAAGACAAAGAAACAAAACCACCTACCCTCTCTCCTTCTTGGCCTTGGAATCGCACCTCAAGTGCCGAATACTATAACTTGCCAAGAAGTCAACAATAACAAATTTTTTCACAATTAATAGCCCATGGCTCAACCAGAATGTGCACAAGACTCACAACAATAGTAATCGAAAGTGAATATCTCAACAAGAATGGTATTTTAATAATTTACAACTTTGCCTTAATGTGATCACGAATTTTACAACTTCAACACCAAAACTCCACAATAAGATATTCTACGAAATAACAACTTCAATTAAGGCAACTCAGCAATTAAATATTTAACAAGACAATGAGAAAACATTAACTTCAACTAAGCATGAATTGAAAATAATAAGTAAGAGATGAGACAAGTATTAACAATGTCAAGTGAAGCATGCAAGGATAGATTAACGATGATGCATGTTATGAGAACTCAATTAAAGGCATGAAAAGAATCTACATAGTTTAACCCCGTCAATTACCACATTTATCCCGTATACCCACTCGTCACCTTGCGTACACCGCTTTCATGTACCGCAATTAACACAAAATAACACCAATCCTAAGGGGTGATTTCTCCCACAACGTTAGGTAAGATACTTACCTCAAAACTCGCTAACTCAATCCACTAGTAAGCCTTTTTCGCGAATATCCAACCCCGAACATCTCGAATCTAGCCAAAATAACTTTATACAATAAATACAACAACAACACCACCACCTCAAAATTTTAATAATATTTTCATTCTTGATTGAGCATTTTTATAACGAGGAGCTATTTTACTTTGCACTTCCTAAACGTTAAATTGATAATATATGAAAATTTCATACTTTAGGTTGTGTTAATATTGACAAAGAAGCTCCATGGTGTTGCTATGTGTAACACTTAATATTTTGAAGAATTGTTATTAAATACATTATATACTTAAGTTTTTGGGCTGCCAACCTTTTGTATTTATCTAAAGATATTAGTAGTTTGGCAGCCATCTTTTTCATAGTTATCCAAAGTTTAGATATACTTTGGAAGACATGCTTTTCCATATCCTTCTCTCTTGTTTCATTATTGCAAGACAAAGAAACAAAACCACCTACCCTCTCTCATTCTTGGCCTTGGAATCGCACCTCAAGTGCCGAATACCATAACTTGCCAAGAAGTCAACAATAATTTTTTTTTTCACAATTAATAGCCCATGGCTCAACCAGAATGGGTACAAGACTTACAACAATAGTAATCGAAAGTGAATATCTTAACAAGAATGGTATTTAAACAATTTACAACTTTGCCTCAATGTGATTACAACTTTTACAACTTCAACACCAAAACTCAACAATAAGATATTCTAAGAAATAACAACTTCAATTAAGGCAACTTAGCAATTAAATATTTAACAAGACAATGAGAAAACATTAACTTCAACTAAGCATGAAGGGAAATAATAAGTAAGAGACGAGACAAGTATTAACAATGTCAAGTGAAGCATGCATGGATAGATTAACGACGATGCATGTTATGACAACTCAATTAAAGGCATGAAAAGAATCTACATAGTTTAACCCCGTCAATTACCATATATATCCCGTATACCCACATGTCACCTTGCGTACACCGCTTTCGCGTACCGCAATTAACACAAAATAACACAAATCCTAAGGGGTAATTTATCCCACAACGTTAGGTAAGATACTTACCTCAAAACTCGCTAACTGAATCCACTAGTAAGCCTTTTTCGCGAATATCCAACTCCGAACGTCTCGAATCTAGCCAAAATAACTTTATACAATAAATACAACAACAACAACACCACCTCAAAATTTTAATAATATTTGCATTCTTGATTGAGCATTTTTATAACGAGGAGCTATTTTACTTTGCACTTCTTAAACGTGAAATTGACAATATATGAAAATTTCATACTTTAGGTTGTGTTAATATTGACAACGAAGCTCCATGGTGTTGATATGTATAACACTTAATATTATTTTGATGAGTTGTTATTAAATAAATTATATAATTATGTTTTTGGGCTGCCAACCTTTTGTATTTATCTAAAGATATTAGTAGTTGGGCAACCATATTTTTCATAGTTATCCAAAGTTTAGATATTACTTTGGAAGACTTCCTTTTCCATATCCTTCTCTCTTGTTTCATTCTTGCAAGACAAAAAAACAAAACCACCTATCCTCTCTCCTTCTTGTCCTTGGAATCGCACCTCAAGTGCCGAATACCATAACTTGCCAAGAAGTCAACAATAACAAATTTTTTCACAATTAATAGCCCATGGCTCAACCAGTATGTGTACCAGACTCACAACAATAGTAATCGAAAGTGAATATCTCAACAAGAATGGTATTTCAACAATTTACAACTTTGCCTCAATGTGATCACGAATTTTACAACTTCAACACCAAAACTCAACAATAAGATATTCTAAGAAATAACAACTTTAATTAAGGCAACTCAGCAATTAAATATTTAACAAGACAATGAGAAAACATTAACTTCAACTAAGCATGAAGGGAAAATAATAAGTAAGAGATGAGACAAGTATTAACAATGTCAAGTGAAGCATGAAAGGATAGAGTAACGATGATGCATGTTATGACAACTTAATTAAAGGCATGAAAAGAATCTACATAGTTTAACCCCGTCAATTACCATATTTATCCCGTATACCCACTCGTCACCTTGCGTACACCGCTTTCGTGTACCAAAATTAACACAAAATAACACCAATCCTATGGGGTAATTTCTCTCACAACGTTAGGTAAGATACTTACCTCAAAACTCGCTAACTCAATCCACTAATAAGCCTTTTTCGCGAATATCCAACTCCGAATGTCTCGAATCTAGCCAAAATAACTTTATACAAAATATACAAAAACAACAACACCTCAAAATTTTAATAATATTTGCATTCTTGTTTGAGAATTTTTATAACGAGGAGCTATTTTACTTTGCACTTCCTAAACGTGAAATTGACAATATATGAAAATTTCATACTTTAGGTTGTGTTAATATTGACAAAGAAGCTCCATGGTGTTGCTATGTGTAACACTTAATATTATTTTGATGAATTGATATTAAATACATTATATAATTAAGTTTTTGGGCTGCCAACCTTTTGTATTTATCTACAGATATTAGTAGTTGGGCAGCCATATTTTTCATAGTTATCCAAAGTTTATATATTACTTTGGAAGACTTGCTTTTTCATATCCTTCTCTTTTGTTTCATTCTTGCAAGACAAAGAAACAAAACCACCTACGCTCTCTCCTTCTTGGCCTTGGAATCGCACCTTAGGTGCCGAATACCATAACTTGCCAAGAAGTCAACAATAACAAATTTTTCACAATTAATAGCCCATGGCTAAACCAGAATGTGTACAAGACTCACAACAATAGTAATCGAAAGTGAATATCTCAACAAGAATGTTATTTCAACAATTTACAACATTGCCTCAATGTGATCACGACTTTTACAACTTCAACACCAAAGCTCAACAATAAGATATTCTAAGAAATAACAACTTCAATTAAGGCAACTCAACAATTAAATATTTAACAACACAATGAGAAAACATTAACTTCAACTAAGCATGAAGGGAAAATAATAAGTAAGAGATGAGACAAGTATTAACAATGGCAAGTTAAGCATGAAAGGATAGTTTAACCATGATACATGTTATGACAACTCAATTAAAGGCATGAAAAGAATCTACATAGTTTAACCCCGTCAATTACCACATTTATCCCGTATACCCACTCGTCACCTTGTGTACACCGCTTTCGCGTACCGCAATTAACACAAAATAACACCAATCCTAAGGGGTAATTACTCCCACAACGTTAGGTAAGATACTTACCTCAAAACTCGCTAACTCAATCCACTAGTAAGCCTTTTTCGCGAATATCCAACTCCGAACGTCTCGAATCTAGCCCAAATAACTTTATACAATAAATACAACAACAACAACAATACCTCAAAATTTTAATAATATTTGCATTCTTGATTGAGCATTTTGATAACGAGCAGCTATTTTACTTTGCACTTCCTAAACGTGAAATATACAATATATGAAAATTTCATACTTTAGGTTGTGTTAGTATTGACAAAGAAGCTCCATGGTGTTGCTATGTGTAACACTTAATATTACTTTGATGAATTGTTATTAAATACATTATATAATTAAGTTTTTGGGCTGCCAACCTTTTGTATTTATCTAAAGCTATTAGTAGTTGGGCTGCCATATTTTTCATAGTTATCCAAAGTTTAGATATTAGTTTGGAAGACTTGCTTTTCTATATACTTCTCTCTTGTTTCATTCTTGCAAGACAAAGAAACAAAACCACCTACCCTCTCTCCTTCTTGGCCTTGGAAAACTTCATGAAACCACCGTAAATTTCTACTAAATCAACCAGCAAAATTCATTTTTGGTGAAGATCAAGTTGCACATGAAATCATGCAAAGGATCCGAGTCCATCAAAGACTCTCCTACATGAAAGGATATTTATCTATCCAAATAGCCCAGAAACAGTCATCAAAAGGCCTAAGCCCATATAGCCTCGGCCTGCCCGAGTATCATTAGTGGGTCCACAGACTTTTTTGATAAAAAAGAAAGGATAGAAATGAGGGATGTAAGGGAGCCACTACGAAGAAGTTCCAGGAGTTACTGAATGTCTCGAATTTCTTTCTCAAACCACCGGACAAGGGTGCTGAAATAGCAACAATTAATGGTAGAGCGGAAATTGCCTCTCTTTTGTGGTAAGTTTCTAAACTCGTTTTTACACTAGACAACTATTTGCATATCTTTTTGTACAGAGCTCAGATTTAAGTAATCTAAGACTTCATGAAAAATTATTTCATATATCTATAACTCTTATGAAGAAACCAAAATCTAGTTTTTCTGGTATTTACCCAAAAAGGGATCAGAAAGTACAGGTCAGGTGCTATCCAGATTTTCAGTTTTAGAAATACTCCATGTACTACTGTTAGTAATTTTAGCATAACTTTCTGTGAAAAATAGATATGGGGTGATACAAGATTTTCTGAAACTCTAAGACATAAATCTACAACATTTATGAAGATTATGCAGTCTAGTCTGTCCGTTTAGATCTTCAAAACTTAGCCACAACACAAAACAGTGATACTGTCCAGAATCTGTTTCAAATAGTTTTTGGTAATTTTCACCAATATCATGTTTAGTTTGACATGTTAAACCACTGAACTTATTTAGATATTTGATTATGTATTTAAGGTATATAAACCCTTGAAAAATCAAAGGGAAAGTGTTTGCGTAAGTGGACGGATTTGGTTTGTTTAAGGCGTAGACGATTCAAACGTCCCCAAGTTGTGATTGAACTGTTTTGTGGTAAAACACCAATGTTTGTGTATAAACTTTGTACTCTTTTTTCTTGATGGAATATTTTGTAATAACCTTATATTTTATTTTTCTTGTCTTCAATTTATATTGTTATATTTGTATTGTATCAAGTATGGTAAGATATTTGCTAAATCGCCCATTCGTACGGATTGTTTGATCATTTTGCATTCTTGTTGGGAATTTGTCCTTCTTGTCTCAGTGAATTTGTCACACATCTTGGCATGCCTCTTGATTTGGATCTTTTTCCATCTTGACTTTGGATTTGTAGTTCGTCTTAAATTATGGAACTTGTTAGTGTTAAGTACGAACTAGGAAGCCATTTTTAATATGGTTCTTGATTTTCTTGACTATTGGATTTTGACCCTACTTGATTTGGGGCTCCGATCCATCTTAATATCTGATTATCCTTAGTGTGATTGCATGACGTACATATTGGGCGAAAAATTGATATTTGGAAACACTTCAAAGTTTGATATTTGATATGTTTGTTCGCTTGTTTTAAATTATGTTAAATTGAGCTACCTATGACTGAAAGGGGAATTGGAGAATCTAATGACTCCAAGCTCAAAGTTTATACGCCACTAAGCTTTATGTTTAACGATAATTGTTTTCTATCGTAGGAAATGTAGGGGATAAAATCTGAAGACGACCATTATGAAGTAGTCTTTTTGGGAGCACTTATAGAGACCACATTTGCATATGCACCTTGGTTTTGCATAGTTCTGGGACATGTACATGATATATATATGTCACATTTATGTATGTTATTTGGAGAGTTGCTGGATTTTAAGACCAAAATCTTGTAACTTGAATTTGGTAACTTGTTTTGCTGTTTTAGGTGTGTTAATAACTCAAGTCTTGTAATATGCTGAATTTACACTTTGTCTAAGGAGAAAACTAGTTTCTTTTATATACCTGATAGTTTGAAATTTATGTACAATACAAACTTGTAGTGATATTGAATGAAAGTATAAATTTGTGAGGAAGTTGCTTTAATCTGTTGATTGTTCAATAAGGGTTATATCCTCGTTGCTCAAGTAAAGTGAGCATCACATTGGTAATTTGAAAGTTTTTGCCCTAATGCGAGGAGGAACTATGACACTTGAATAACCTTAATTGGGCAAAATCCGATGTTGTGTCGCTTGTGGTTGTGTTGGTGGTAGATGTGGGGGAGGTGGAAGCACATTGTCTTGTTTCCCACGACCTCGACGGTTTTGTTGTGGAGCTTGAGTCATTTCATCAAGTCGCTCCTCTTCGCCATCCATCTCTCACAATAGCAAGTTTACAAGTTCGTTGTTTTCCATTTGGAACCTACAATTACTTCAATAAATTTGAATCACGAAATTAAAAGAAGATATTTCAAGAAAAAAACTCAAGTATGTAGCTAACACCTTAAAACTACCCGACAACGACGCTAAAAATTGATCATATCAACTTCACACCCAATTAAAAAGTAAGAAAAGGTCGTTGCAATTATAAGATCCAACGCAATTCAGGGTCGAATCCACATGGAGTTTAAGTTGGTGTTAAGGTAAGCACTCAAGAAAAAGAACTAGAAATAACCAAGTTTAGCTTTCAAACAAGTGTGGGTAATTGTTATCAAAATTAACTTCCAAGAGATTGAGCTAATTAGTAAGCAAATAGTGAGTGAAATATTTTTGATGTTTTTATCAAATAACAAAAAATCCTAGGATTGTAACCTTCACCTAGGTGTAAACCTAATGGGTAGAGTAAATCTATGCTTGTTTTGGTAGATCAGGGTGTATTATGACTCTCAATGCTCAATTATCCACTCACTACCTCTCGATCAAAGAGTGTTTATGCCCAAATTGGCTTTCTCAAGATCAAATGAGTTGCGATCTAAACATTTGATATGAGTCCATGTGGGATTATCCCTATCTCTAGTTCAAATCCTTTAATCAAACTAATCAGAACATCTACTAGTTCAATTTCTTGTTAGCCAAGTTTTCCTAGACTAGATTCCTCTTTCTAAAGTAAGAACTAAGCAAATAGGCATGATCCAATGTTTGCAACAATTAATTCTAGATATAAAGCATAAACATGGCTAAATGACATACACCCAATCAATAACAAACATTAATATCAAGTACCCATAAGTTTTATATACTAGGGTTGGATCACAACCCTAGATAAAATATCAAATACCCATAAGTTTTATACACTAGGGTCGGATCACAACTCTAGATAAAATTTAGCTACTCATAATCTTAGATATAGAAAAATAAAAAGAAGAAGTAATTGAAGACATAAAACTAAAATTAATGGGTCTTCTCCAATTGTACTCACAAATTACCCAAAATAGCTAACTCTAACCGCTCACACTTTCTACGGTACAAAAGTTTCCCTAAAAAGTATTTCTCATTCATTTATAGCGCTCTTAAATTTTCTAACAAAAATACCCTTCGGGTGGTTATGCGGCCGCATAATTTCATCTGGGGCTTGCACTTCAGTTTAGTGGTCTTGAAGTGATTGTCAGTTGGAGGGATTTTGCGGCCGCGCATATTTTGCGGCCGCACAATTTGGTTTCAGACCGTAGTTTAAGGGGGCTTCAGACTTGTTCTTTTGCATTTTCTCTGATCTCTCATTTTTTCCAGTGCGAGCAGCTTCTGCGGCCGTACAATTTGGTGTGCAGACCACATTGCTTTTAAAATCCTATGAAGCTTCAAGGCTTAATCTATTGTAGCACTTCATTTTCTATTCAAGGCTTAATCTTCGGGAGGTTTTGTAGCCGCAAAATTTCATCTGGGGCCCGTACTTCAGTTTAGTGGTCTTGAAGTGATTGTCAGTTGGAGGGATTCTGCGGCCGCGCATATTTGCGACCGCACAACTTGGTTTCAGACCGCACTTTAAGGGAGCTTCAGACTTGTTTTTTTGCATCTTCTCCGATCTCTCATTTTTTTCAGTGCAAGCAGCTTCTGCGGCCGCACAATTTCGTGTGCGGACCGCACTGCTTTAAAATCCTATGAAGCTTCAAGGCTTAATCTATTGTAGCACTTCATTTTCTGCGGGCCACAATTTGCATTTGTAGTCGCTGATGATATTTTGCGGACCGCACTATTCTGTGCACTTCTCCTCTTGACTGTTTGAGCTGAAACATCTCCTCTTTGAGTTAGATTTCTTCATTGAGCTCAAATCCTCCAACATCTATGCAATTCACACATTTTTATTAGATTTGGAAATAAAAATCATTACTTTCAGACTAAAAATTAAAGCATGCAGGCACTAATAAGTGGATAAAATCCAAACTTATCAAGTAGTATTTGCCCTGGATTTATTTTCGTGTTCTTTGTGTAGGAAAGAAAGAATATATCACTATATCAAATTAATATACTTGTGTCTTCTTATAAATGCCCATGCAATTTGTCTTCAGGTGAAAGTTGGTCACTTTCCAATAGCAGAAGGAGTAAGTTACCTTGAAGCGAAGCATCTGCTACTTCTAAATTTTTGCCAATCACTTTTCTATAATCTACTCCGCAAGGTAAAAGGATTCTCAATTGAGTCTAGTCGAGATAAAATTCTTGCTTGAGAAGGTATATTGAAGCTCTTCCCGCTTTTGGTAATCATGTCTTTCTAGTTTAACAATATGCAACTGGGTATCTTGCATAATAAAATCCCAACAGAATGCTTGGATGGTGGCGAGGGAGGAGAACCTACACACCTCGTTAATGAGTTCTGGCGAACATAAAATGGTTATTCTAATTTGTTGAAGATTGAGAAAAGTGTATGTTAGAAATATCGATGTCGAGAACTTGGGGTTACGATTTGAGTCCATTTGATGAAAATTTGGTCTAGTGTGGATCGAAAAGTTTGAAGCAAAGATGAAGAACTCATCGAGGAAGATGCAATTTTTTTTTTGGGGAATTTCATTTTAATTTTTTTTGTTGGTAAATAATTGTAATAAACAAGATATTATAGAAAATGGTGATATGGACTCTTAGGTGGCATGTTATTGAGGGACTGGGTGCCACCGTGGACAACAATTAGAATTAGGGGTATTTTTATTTACTTTGTAATCAGTAGAAATGTATTTAGACGAAAAGTATAATAGAGGGAAAATGTAGACTATTTATCTAAGTATAGGCATAAAACCAACCTTTTTCCCTTTATGTTAAATGACCATTGTTAGTTTTAATATTATGTTACCTTCTTGAATGTCCCGCCTTAAATGTCACGATCCATAATCACTACCGGCCGTGATGGTGCCTAATCCTACTTGCTAGGCAAGGCAATCATAAAACATTGCGGAAAATAACAAATTTAGAATAAATGAGTCTAAAAGTCGAATGATCATAGATAAATACCAATCAGTACAACGAATCCACAGAAATTGGTAACACTAATTCATGAGATCTAATATATGAATACAAGTCTACTAATACGGTATATTGTCTGAAACAATAACAATACTGAAAGATAAAAGGAGACGCTAGAGACTTTAATTAGGATGCAACTCTACCTCGGGTCTCGATCGCAACGACATAAACTCTCAATACGCAGCAAGATCCAACTCATGAATCTGCATAATTAAGTGCAGAATATAGTATGAGTACAACCGACCTCATGTACCCAGTAAGTATCATGACTAAGCTCGGGTAGAGTGGCCAATGATACTCACTTATCAAACCTATATATATATATATATATATATATATATATATATATATATATATATATATATATATATATATATATATATATATATATATATATATATATATATATATATATATATAGGTTGTGTGTGTACGTAACAACAGTACTTGAATCTAAGTATAAAGTACATATGCACAAATATAGTAAACAAACTAATAGTTCAACATATAGAGAAGATATACAATAAAAATCACATATATATCCAAGAAGTTGACATATAGAAAAGATACGCAAAGTCCAAACGCCGATCAGTTTTCCATACTCATCGTATATGTCATCAAGGAGAAACATGAGAGGATGATCCTAGGGGAATGGATCCTTTCCACACGTTGCATGGATAATTCACGTGCCATAATCACAACAATTGCACGGACAATTCACGTGTTATTATAACACAACCCAAACAGACTACTCACATGCTATCAATGCAGTCCATCTCACAGAAAGCATATATAAGAATACATGTATACTAAAATCGGATAACAAATTACATATTCACGGACGGATAATATAGCATGCTAAGGTATATGCATGTGCGAAGTATACAAATACAACTCCTATTAGGTGGTTATTCCATACAATAACGAGTATCATGTCCAAGTAGGAATTCAAAACCTACACATGATATTTAGCATCATTCGAGAAGTTCACGTAATCATACAAATGATTAAATTATGAATCATAGAAAGTACGCAGTCCAAAAAAGGCATAATAGAAGCCTAAAGCCTAATCCAGTCATAAATCATGCATAACACCCGCATATACGCTCGTCATCTTGCATATATGTTGCTTTTCACAAATTCCAATTAGACAAATAAGGTCACATCCTAAGGTTTACTCGAACATAACAAGATTAGGAAAGTGATGGAATCCACATCCACTACTAAAATAGTAAGCGGATAAGGTCGGGTGCAATATAATATACTCGACTATGAATCGGGTTTGAATCCTACAGAGAACAATATGTAGACGATTAGGCAAGTAAGAAAATTATCGCTTATTATGTTACAAAAAAACTAAGAAGGGTTTTGAGAAACAATTTATGTCTAACTGCAAAAAATATAAACCAACCAAGAAAGTGAGTAAAATGATTAATGGCTACAAGCATGGACACACGGGGAATTGCACTCAAGTAACGATCAAATGCATTTTATGATTTTACATATATGAGAGAGTTTATGTTAATTAGCCTCAGATAATAATTGTTTATTAGCTTCTTCTGAAGACTAACAAGACTCCCTAATTTAATTATCCCTAAAACAATTAAGATGATTAAGTGCACCCGATGTGGCTACAAATAGTTCAATCCTATCCCTAGGCAGAATTAATAAAATGAGGATTAACGCCTCAAATTATTGTTAATTAATCTTTTCCAACCTCAAATTACCTTTTCCAAGATTAATTCGAAGTTAATGAACGAGTCCTAGGGTTACCTATTCCCTTTGGAAACATTAAAGAAACAATTAATTCACTTTAATATTAATAAAAACCATTCAATAAGCACAACAAGATATTTAGTCCAAACTTTAAATATGAATATTCCGATAAACAAGATTCAAGTATTGGAATAAATACTACACACTTAGATATTCAAGCAAGGAAATAAAGAAATGAGAAAAAGTGGGTAAGAAAATCTCAACCGAAGTCTTCAAATCTTCAAGCCCCAAGTGTGTGTGCAAGAACCCTAGCTCCAAAACTTGTTTCTCTTAAATACCACCAAAGATATCTACCCAAATGAGTTAGGTCGTGTATTAAAGGGTTTGGGGCCAAAAAAGGTGAAATTACATCACTGCCCAAAAATGAAGCCCGTTATTCGCAAATGTGAACAAAGTTTGCATTTGCAAACCTTGACTCTACTGTTGACCATCACATATGATTGTTAAGATAATCAAAGAAACTCATATTGTTAAAATCAAGCTTGTTGCTCAATATGATTGTTAAGATAATCAGAGAAACTCATATTGGATTATATTGTTGTTGTTTCTATTGTTGGTTATAGTTGCTGTTATTGGGATATTGATGACCCTTAGTGGTCTTTGGAATATATTAAAAATAGGGGAGTTTCTGCCCGATTTTCCTTAAGCCATACGACTAGCCAAGTACGATGGCACGACCTTATATGTTAACGACAATATCATTTCACTTGTTGTAGATGCAAGAAGTTGTGTTGAGATTGATTGAATAATAAGGAAGAGATCATACAGGTATGTTAAGGCTATATCTTCTTTCCTTTTGTCATGATCCATATGATACAATGAAACGAGCAAGCACGAAAGTTTCACGAGTGATTCTATTCTTAAAATTATTCGGGTTGCCTAAGTTCTTGATTACCCATATGTCCTACTATGATATCATCTGTTCATGGGTCTCATGACATTTCGAGAGATCTTATTGACTTACTTATTATGCATTGCATTCATTTATATATTTATATTGACCCATGACCAGATGGTGTTATACATGCGTATAGTATATGTATATAGAGTATGGGGAAAAATTATGGTGTTATATACACACCACCACTTGATCAACTGGTATACGTTGATGATTTTGCCCATAGAGGCCGAGATGATATGATGGGATGCCCTTAGAGGCTTGATAATATTATGTACACATATACCTATGCATGACATGACATTTACATACACATGCATGACATTATAAACATTTTATGATTCACAGAGTTATTCAGACTTACAGGTTGAGTACTTTACTTCGTATTTCTTTCATGTATTTTATATACTAATTTTCATTCCTTACATACTTGGTACTTTATTTTTACTGACGTCCCTTTTGCTTGGGGATGCTGCGTTTCATGCACGCAGGTCTTGAAAGATAGGTTGACAGTCCTTATAGTAGGCTATCAGCTTAGCAAAAGGTGTTGGTGCATTCCACTTGCGCCAGAGTTTCCTATTTGGTCAGTATGATTTGGACATGTATTGACTGGTATGACGGGGCCCTGTCCTGACCTTTATGCTGTTTATGTACTCTTATAGGTTTGTAGACAGATGTCGGGTATATGGATACTTGTATGGCCTTGTCGGCCTATGTTTTGAGCTTACAAATGATCATGTCGTCCTTATAGGTCCGTATATCACATGTATAAGTTTCTATATCATGTTGGCTTATCTGATGTCTAGTATTCCCTTATGTTTTATTCTGATTATCTCATGAAGGCCCTTTTGGCCCATTTACCAATGATAGTACGATAAGAAAGATATGTTTCGTTGGTACTAGGTTGAGTAAGATACCAGGTGCCCGTTGTGACCCTTCGGTTTGGGTCGTGACAAAAGTGGTATCAGAGCAGTTCTGTCCTAGGGAGTCTACAAGCCGTGTCTAGTAGAGTCTTGTTTATGGGTGTGTTGTGCACCACACTTATAAGCAGGAGGCAACAGGGTATTTAGGACTGTCACTCTTTCTTCTTACTCTAGATCGTGTGGTAGAGCTCAGTTGTAATAATTTTAACTCCTAAATTCTATTTTATTCGCAATACAATGATACCTACATCCAGAAAGATAGTTGGTAAGAGATTGAATGTGGTTGTGGAAGAGTTGAGTCAGAGTAACTCAATTTTGCATCATGCTTATGCTGAGTAAATGTCAGGTATTTAGCAGATCATGAGTGTACTAAGATGTGTAAGCTTCTTGATAAGGATCCCTAAGGCAAGAATATCTATCCACCTGTATGGCACAAAGAATAAGAGAATCAAAAGGCAGACACAAGTTTCAGCAAGTAAAAGAAGCAGGGTGAAGAAGGGTACGAGGTACCCAGTTAATGAAGATTAATAGTATTTACAATTCAAGCAGAGAAATACAAGAATTCCGAGTTACTTTCAACAGTAACAGAGATATAGATAATTAGCCACACACATCTCAATTATGCCCTATGGGAGCTGACGGATATAATTTAAGAGAATGATGGGATATCAGGATCAAGATGGGGTTAGAGTAGCCCAAATTGTGGATGGATTGTTAGCATTAGTTGATATTTCGAAGGATAGTGCAAATATGGTAATAGCTCTCCTTTTGAGACACCTAGATGGTGAACTCTAGAATAGTACAATCAGATATGAATACTAGAATATTCAGGAATTTCAGAAGATAGGCAGTGGGATCCTAGAAGGGATAACTATTTACCTCAGTATGACTCCAGCCTCGTGTAAAAAAGAAGGGGGAATGTTAGGCATTCCGAAGAGCCAGTGAGATGAATCAAGGGGAGTTAAAAGTGAAATAACATTTGCTGAAGTTTTCAGAATAAAGTAATAGACAAAAATATTAGCCAGAGAATAAGAAGAGAGAGAATGAAGCACTATGAGTAAGATGTGATAAATGGCTGATAACGGTAAATCAAAATATGGAACGGTTATAGTCTATAGTCAAGTGAAGGAAAAGGCGAGGTGACAAGCCTTGAGGAAATAAAAGAGTATAAGCCATAAAGTCAAATCCCTATTTCCAAACCCGAGTTGGTGACTCCAACGTGATTACCTAAAGGAAAAGTTAGACCCCTGGATTAATAGAAATCAGTATGGTCTAGTGAACAAGATATGCCGCACATTAATTAAGGATCGGAAGATTTGATAATAGTCGACAACGTGAGAATTTCATAGATCGCTTTCCAGTAATAATAAAATAAATAATAGAAGAATGAACTTTAAAGTTTATTCAGGAAGACGTTTCCCTAAAGAAAGCACGGTGAATAGAGTTAAGCTTAAGGGACTAAGTGTGCCAGTCACTAAGTTTCAACCTTGTTCATAATAAATTAAATTATCCCTGGTATAGAAGGGTTACCGCAAGGCGAGTAAGATGTTAGTGAAGATGTGAAAAGAAAAAAAAGCGCCAAAGATGAAGAGGTAACTATGGAATAGTAACGGAAGAATGGGGTAAAAAGACGAAAGGAACGAGATTGAATTTATTCAAATCCTACAGATATGCTATGATTCCAGAACAATATGCAAGCACGATGCCGGTGATAGGCAGTAAGGTTCCCCCGAGACGTTATTGAATAATAAGGAGCCAGTGCGAGAGGTAAGATAAAGGATATAACCCAAGAGAGATTATGCGGAAAATAGATATGAGAATGGACCAACGAGTAGTTAGCAGTTGATTCAGGAAGAGTCTAGTTATGGCTAGACAAGGGGATACAAATAAATCAACAAATCATGCAAGATAAATGCATTGAACCCCATCATAAGGAATTCAGTCTCGCAGATATGAGATCACAATTGTTGAAAAGAAAAAAATTTAGATAGGAGTTGGGGTAACTAAAGGTATTGTATAAGTGTTACAGAAATAAGACAGAGTGCCACTAAGGAGACAATCAGAATTTGAGTTCAGAAGTAACCGTGCGAGCATAAGGGCACGGAGGTATGTAACTAAGTATATTTGTATGCGAGTAAGAACATCAAAATTTCCTTTGGGTATACAATATAACAAACTCGCAACTTTACAAGAGCCAGAAGGTCTCCTTAAGTACTACACAGTAAGAAGAGCTGAGGAAATAAGGAAGAAGGATTCAACTTAAGCATAATGACATAAAGAAGAAATAGTCCTATAAAAATAGTCTCACTATAATATTGTATACACTCCATAAGAAAGTGGCACTGTCATGGCTAGTGAACGAGAAGTAAAAATCAAAGGTGATATTTGAGATCATATGAGTTATGGGAAATTCCAATATTCGTGGGCAACAAGATAAGCCAATTATTCATGCAACAAGTGGAAGAATGACCAGAAAAAGTCATTGCTTACATTTAAAGACAACTGAGAAGGAACGAAAGGAAATCTATGGTGCTAGCAATTTAAAGGAAGATTACAAGTAGTATAAATAGATATGTGTAGGTCGCAAGCTAAAGCATGATATAGCGACAAGGTTTTAGGTAGATAAGAGTAAAGGTATGAAAAGGCAAGTGAGAAGGTGACGAGAACAGGTCAAGCCTCGAGATTAAGCCCATCAAAACAAGAGAGTTGATGGTTTCCATAAGTTATAGAAAGCTTAGTATAGCCGTAATGAATGCAAAGGAGTCTAAGACTAGTAATATTTGAGGAGATGAAATGATGTCGTGGTAGTAGAATAAGGGTGTAATTATGATAGATAAAAGGATGACGTTTGGTCCTTCGATTGAGTAATGATTTAAAGAAAAGGAATTTCATGAATTGCACAGGATTAGAATACCCCTATAAGATGAATCACGTTGGGATGCTATTAAATATGGTTATTAAAGTATAGTATCACCCCTAGGTGGATCAGAAAAATTACTTCAGATGTTCCCCGATGAGACGTGAGCCTTAGTGACAATGTATTACGTAAAAGGTCTGAAGTTGTTATATAGATCAACATTAAGGTGAATCAACAACAGATGGATAAAAATTCCAAAGTATGAGAGGAGGTTATGATGCCATACTTTAGATGAACAGTAATAAGGAAGTATTAAAGGACTTAGATTTATACATATAGGATAAGTAGTGAGAGAGTAACCTGGAGTGGGTGGCAGACCTCGGTAATAATAAACCTAATTAAGTGTTATAGTACGGTATGACCTACTTAGATGCAATAAATCCATAATATGTATAACCAACGCTAGGAAACAAAACATAGCAATAGTCGTAAGTTCGGCAATGTACCAAGCAAAGAACTTCAGTACATCTATATATGCTCCGAGGGACATCTTGTCATAGTTCTGTATATGTTCAAAAAGTGAGGCAAAGAGATTGGAAAAAAGTTGTAGGAAAAAAGAGAGAAGATCCGCACATAAAAGGATAGAGTCATACAGGCTGCATCACAGAAGATAGTCAAAGTTACGAGATTGGGAGAATTCCGATCACAAGTCATGTGAGAAGAGGCCTAAAGGGGGAAATGCCCTAGTCTTTGAATTTATTCACCGAACAATTTTGTAGATGGTAAGGACAATATTAAAGTATTCACAAGAGTTATAGGTTATGAGACTTATAAGCACATCAGTCAACATTCGAGGACGAATGTTTCGAAAGGGGGAATGATGTTACACCCCATGATTTTTTACGTGAAAGTACGTCGTTAGTCAATTGATGTAAGCTAGAAAATGAGATACCCTCTAAAAGTATATAAAGTGATTTAATATTGTTACACCCCGTACTTCAGACTTCATTGTCATTATATGAATATTTAATGTAAACTGAAAAAAGATGAAATCCTTCTACAAGGATAAGAAAGATTTACCAAAGTCTTAAGTAAGTTAAGTGTCACGACCCCAAATCCTAAACCGGTTGTGATGGCGCCTATCGTGGAACTAGGCTAGCCGATAATAACATAATTACAGTTTCTTTCCAAAATCCCAACCATTTTCAACATTTCATAAAAGTATATAGAATTACTGAATCCATTAGGCAAAATAAACAGCTAAACCATCCCCAAAATTTGGAGTCAACATATCATGAGAATCTAAGGAATATACCAAAAAGTCTACTATTATAATACAAAACCTCCGAACGAGTAACTAAGTATAACATAAAAAGGGAAAACAGAGATGCTGCGGACACTGAACAACTACCTCTATGTCCCGAACTCCGGGTCCGCACGGAATAGATGGCTAACGCTCGGTATCAGCACCTGTATCTGCGCACAGGGGTGCAGGGAGTAATGTAAGTACGCCAAATCAGTAGTAACGAAAATAAATCAATTCTAAGCGTCAAGAAACACATAAAAGTCAATTCATCAATTCACAATATGCACAACCTTTTTTTCCAACAATATATACATATATATGTATGAAATCAACATGCCTTAAAATCCAACTTCAGTAAAATCCTTTGAGAAATGTGTTTTACAACAATTTCAGAAATAAAAATACCTGAAGAATTTAGTGTAAAATGAAATAAGTCATAAATATCCCCTCGGGCAGAACATGTATCATAAATCGCCCCACGGGCAGAACATCACTCAGCACCTCACAACCACTCAGTATCAGCCCCTCGGGCAACCTCATTGTCACTCATGCCTCCCAATCACTCGTCACTCGGCAGTCGGCACTCAGTAGGTACCTGCGCTCACTGGGGGTGTGTATAGACTCCGGAGGGGCTCCTTCAGCCCAAGCGCTAATATCAAGCCACCTCGTGGCGTATCATATCTTCAGAATCAGACCCTCGGCCTCACTCAGTCAGAAACTCTCAAAAGCCCCTCGGGCGTATCAGTAAAATGGGGTACTCGACCCAAAAGCATCATTTTATATATCAAAAGCAGGGTAAATAAGGCTGAGTTTCGAAAACAGTTAAGCACAATATAACTGAGTGTAAATCATATATCAACAGTGAGGAAATAGCAGTAAAAAGCCCCCCAAGGGGTCCAAACAAGTCGGCACAAGGCCCCAAACATGGCTTATAGCCCAAATATAGCAATAGTTTAGAACACAATTTAACATACGATTTAGAGTAAAATACGCAACTTAATAGTTGACGCAGAATGGACCAAGTCCAATCCAAAATCAGTGTGCTCCACATACTCGTCATCCGACATGTGCGCCATTCTAAAAACAGTGAGAAACATGAAGTCCGAGGTTTCATTCCCTCAGGACAAGATTTATAGCCATTACTTACCTCTACCGCGCCACAATACTAATCCACGATGCTCTTGCCCCTCAAATAGGCTCTCGATTGCTCCGAATCTAACCAAACCAGATTAACATCATCAATATACGCTAAAGGAACAAAACCGAATTGAAAATTATCAATTTATAAAAAAATCTCAAAATTCGGCCAAACTCGAGCCCCGGGACCACGTTTTGGAATTCTATAAACTTTACATCACTAGAATCCTCATCCTCTCACGTTTCTACACATACCAAGAACACCGCAATCAGACCACAATTGCCCGCTCAAATCACCAAAAGAATTTTCCAAACTTCCTCCCATTTTCCCCAACTTTTCTACTTTAAATTCCTAAAATTTCAAGACTAATCCGTCACAAAATAACATAGAAACGAGTTTATAATCCGGGAAACTTACCTTCACTGAAGACCCTCGAATTCCTCCTTCAATTTGCTCTCAAACCAGCTCAACCCGCATGCAACAATGGAAGAAATGACCAAAATTTCGCGGAGGCAGCTATTTATACTTTCTGTCCAGTTAATCCGCACCTGCGGACCATTCCTCGCACCTGCGGACCCGCACCTACGGTCCCAGGTGCGCACCTGCGAACTCCCACTAACAGTTCAAACTTCGCACCTGCGAGTCTTTTTCCGCACCTGCAGCTTCGCAGGTGCGACCCATGCCTCGCACCTGCAGATTCCTCCAGCCTGGCCTCCTTCCGCACATGCGCAAGATTCTTCGCACCTGCGGACATCGCACCTGCGGCTCCCCATCCGCAGGTGCGGCCACACCAGTAATTTCACACCAGCAGCTATTTTGCTGCAATTTCCTAAGTCCAAACCTCCGCTAACCATCCGAAATCAATCCCGAGCCCCTCGAGTCCCCAACCAAACATACCAACACACCCCATAGCATCATTCAAACTTAGCCGAGCCTTCAAAACACCAAAAACAACGCAAAAACACCAAAATTTCATCAAATTCAAGCCTATGAACTTTGAAACTTCTAAATTTTGCCAATGATGCCGAAACCAACCAAAACACATCCGATTGACCTGAAAATTTGCACACATATCAAAAATGACATTACGAACCTGCTCCAACTTCCGTAATTCTCTTCCGACCCAAATAGCCTATTTTCCACTGCCGACAGGAAATCGCCAAAAACTAACTTTCGCCAATTCAAGCCTAATTTTACACCGGACATCATTCCGAACACACTCCTAAGTCCCAAATCACCTAACGAAGCTATCCGAGCCATAAAATCCACATTCTGAGGTCGTTTTCCAATAAGTCAACTCCCAGTTGACTTTTCCAACTATTAAGCTAGTTTAAGAGTATGTGTCTCTGTTCTCACCACAACCACTCCGAAACTGAACCAACCGACCCAACACAACATAGATAGGCTAAGAAGCATATGATAAGGTAGAAATGGGGGAAACGGGGCTAATCTCACGAACGACCGTCCGGGTCGTTACATCCTCCCCTTCTTAAACAAACGTTCATCCTCGAACGGGTCTAGAAACATACCTGGAGTCTTGAATAAGTGAGGATATCTGCTCCGCATCTCCCGCTCAGTCTCCCAGGTGGAATCCTCTACCGGCTGTCCTCTCAACTGAACCTTCACTGAAGCTATATCCTTAGACCTTAGCTTTCTAACCTGACGACCCAAAATAGCCACTAGCTCTACTTCATATGACATATCACCCTCGAGATGAACCGTGCTGAAGTCCAAAACATGAGACGGGTCAGTAACATACTTTTGAAGCATCGACGCATAGAACACCGGATTAATACTCGATAAGCTGGGAGGCAAGGGAAGTCTATAAGCCACCTCCCCAATCCTCTGAAGCACCTCAAATGGCTCAATGAACCTAGGACTCAAATTTCCCCTCTTCCCGAACCTCATAACACCCTTTATGGGTGACACCTTCAGCAGCACTTTCTCCCCAACCATGAAAGACACATCTAGGACCTTCCGGTCCGCATAACTCTTCTGCCTAGACTGCTCCGTGCGAAGCTGCTCTTGAATCAACTTCACCTTACCCAACACATCCTGAACCAAGTCTGTGCCCAATAGCTTAGCCTCGCCCGGCTCGAACCAACCAACCGGAGATCTGCACCTCCTACCATATAAAGCCTCGTACGGAGCCATCTGGATACTCGACTGATAACTATTATTATATGCAAACTCTGCGAGCAGCAGAAACTTGTCCCATGAAACCCCAAAATCAATGACGCATGCACGAAACATATCCTCCAAAATCTGAATAGTACGCTCCGACTGTCCATCGGTCTGAGGATGAAACACTGTGCTCAACTCGACCTGAGTACCCAACTCTCTTTGTACGGCTCTCCAAAATTGAGATGTGAACTGAGTGCCTCTGTCAGAAATGATAGAAACTGGAACCCCATGCAATCGGAAGATCTCCTTTATATAAATCTCAGCTAACCGCTCCGAAGGATAAGTAGTACCAACAGGAGTGAAGTGAGCGAACCTGGTCAGCCGCTCCACAATAACCCATATAGCATCAAACCTCCTCGAAGTCCGTGGGAGACCAACTACGAAGTCCATGGTGATTCGCTCCCACTTCCACTGCGGAATATCTAATCTCTGAAGCAATCCACCCGGTCTCTGGTGCTCATGCTTGACGTGCTGACAGTTAAGACACCGAGCCACGAACTCCAAAATATCCCTCTTCATCCGCCTCCACCAATAATGCTGCCTCAGATCCTGATACATCTTTGCGGCACCCGGATGGATGGAATACTGCAAACTATAGGCCTCAGCTAGAATCAAATCTCGAAGTCCATCCACATTGGACAAGCAAATCCTGCCCTGCATTCTCATGACCCCATCATCACCAATAACCACATCCCTGGAATCAGCGCGATGGACCCTGTCCTGAAGAACGAGCAAGTGTGGATCATCATACTGGCGTGCTCTAATCTGATCATAAAGAGAAGACCTGGAGGCTACACAAGCCAATACCCGTGGGGGATCTGATAGATCCAATCTCACCAACTGACCTGCTAAAGCCTGAACATCAAGGGCTAATGGCCGCTCTGCTACTGGAAGGTACGATAGACTCCCCAAATTCTCTGCCCTGTGACTCAAGGCATCGACCACTACATTGGCCTTCCCCGGATGATATAGAATAGTGAGGTCATAATCCTTGAGAATCTCCAACCACCTCCTCTGATGCAAATTCAAATCCTTCTGCTTAGGCAGATGCTGCAAACTACGGTGATCAGTGAAAATCTCACAATGCACTCCATACAAATAAAGACGGCGTGGACAATAGCTGCTAGCTCAAGATCGTGCACTGGATAATTCTTCTCGTGCACCTTCAACTGTCTGGACGCATAGGTAATCACCCTACCGTCCTAAATCAAAACCTCTCCAAGGCCAACTCTCGAGGCATCATAGTAAACTGTATAAGAACCTGAACCCGTATGCAAAATCAATACCAGAGCTGTAGTCAAAGCTGACTTGAACTTCTGAAAGCTCTCCTCACACTCCTCAGTCCACCTGAACTGAACACCCTTCTGGGTCAGTCTGGTCATAAGTGCTGCAATAGATGAGAATCCCTCTACAAAACAGCGATAGTACCGTACCAAACCAAGGAAACTGCGAATCTCGGTAGATGATGACGGTCTAGGCCAGATCTTGCACCGCCTCTATCTTCTTCGGATCAACCTGAGTACCCTTACTGGACACCACGTGCCCCAAGAACGCTACTAAATCAAGCTAGAACTCACACTTTGAAAATTTCGCGTACAATCTCTTCTCCCTCAAGGTCTGAAGCACAACTCTTAAATGCTGCTCATGATCCTCCCAAGATCGGGAATACACCAAGATATCGTCAATAAACACGATGAAGAAAGAGTCCAGATAAGGCCGGAATACACTGTGCATCAGGTGCATAAAGGCTGCTGGGGCATTGGTCAGCCCGAAAGACATAACCAGAAACTCATAATGACCATATCTAGTCCTGAAAGCAGTCTTTGGAATGTCTAGCGCCTGAATATTCAACTGATGCTAGCCGGAACACAAGTCAATCTTGGAAGATACCCTAGCACCCTGCAACTGGTCAAACAAGTCTCTACGAGGCAAAGGATACCAATTCTTCACCGTAACTCTGTTCAGCTACCGATAATCAATACACATACGCATGGACCCATCCTTCTTCTTCACGAACAACACCAGTACACCCCAAGGTAACACATTAGGTCGAATGGACCCCTCATCTAGGAGTTCATGAAGTTTCTCCTTTAATTCCTTTAGCTCCGCTGGTGCCATACGATAAGGTGGAATAGAAATAGGCTGGGTGCTTGGCACAAGGTCAATACCAAAATCAATGTCCCTGGTAGGTGGCATGCCTGGCAGGTCTTGTAGGAAACGCGTCCGGAAATTCACGGACCACAGGAACCGAATCAATAACGGGAGTCTCACCACTGACATCCCTCACAAAAGCCAAATAAGATAAACACCCCTTCTCAACCATGCGTTAAGCCTTTAGGTAGGAAATCACCCTGCTAGGAATATACTCAGAAGAACCTCTCCACTCAACCCTCGGACATCTCGGTATAGCTAAGGTCACGTTCTTGGCATGACAATCAAGAACAACATAACACGCAGATAACCAATCCATGCCCAATATCACATCAAAATTGACCATGCTGAGTAACAGTAAGGTCCACTCGGGTCTCCAGACCCTCAATAGATAACACACACGAACGATACACACGGTCCACAACAACAATATCGCCCACCGGAGTCGACACATGAACAGACGTAACTAAGGACTCACGAGGCATATTGTCGGTCCAAATTGCACACGCAAGTATACGTGGTCGTAGGAAGTAATATAATGTTAAATCGAATGTCTAATCCACAGGGACTTGCGTAAACTACTTATTGAATCACTCTAATTGATATTTAATTGAGCTAAAACAAAATCCAAGAATATAACTAATTTATTCTACGATTATGGGAACTAATTATCAAGTAACGAGAGTATTGTGTGTATTCAATAGAGACAAATATTCCAAGGTTGTGATCAATTCACCACTCGTATTGCATTCTAATTAACTCTCCCTTTCATATAATTCACTCATGGTTGCTAATTAATCGATAATTTATCTCGTAGACTTCTCGCGAAGTACTACTCGCCTATTCTCAATAGATTAACGCCTATATTCTTATGAAATCAATCTATTAGAATGCACTACGATTACGATGTTTAATTAAGCACGGTGACTAGGTATATTCCTATCCTAACCACAAATCCGCTCCCCTGAAGGATTAAGATCGCGCTCTCTTCAATTCTTCTCTAATCTATATACGGCTTTCCCAAGCATAACATAGATAGTATATAGAACCAAATTTCTGGCCAAACAATTAAGCAATTAAACGCAGAATTGAAGAAACAACCATATATTGAGGGAATTATAATCAAGGTTAAGTTAATGTCGAATAACAAAATTCATGGCTAAACCACAACCCCAGAACAATGGGTGTTTAGCCACTCATACTAGAATTAAACAATTGCATAAGTCTTGCATAACTGGAAAATACTAGAATAAGATGAAGAAAACTAATAATCCTTTGCTTCCTCAATGATCTTGTGTGTATATTCTCTCCAAAAATGGAATCCTCCCCTTAAAGTTGTGTTTTTGGGTCTATTTATATGCTTGGGATAAACCCTAAACGTGTAGGAGGCTTCTATTCCAACCGAAAAGCACTTAAAACCTTCAAAACTCGGAATTTACCGGACCAGGGACTCCAGGCGTTAAGCCCCAAATGCTCAGCTAAAGCCTGGGTAGGCCAGGCGTTTGGGCTCTAACGCCCCACTAACGCCTGGGTATGGCTGGCGTTTGGACTGAAATGCCCGGCAACGCAGGGTTATGCCAGGCTTTTGGGCTAAAATGCCCGGCTATGGCCCGGGTCACTCCTTTTCGACTCTTGAGCGTATTTTTGACGTTTATACACCCTTTTAGCTCGACTTCCATCTCCAATTCACCTACACATGAAATAGACTCCATTATGCACATATAGCGTGTATTTTTATCACAAAAGAACATAAAATGTAAGGTACATAATGCTTAAAACTATGGATTCTATACATGCATCAACACCCCACACTTAGACTCTTGTTCGTCCTCGAGCAATATCCTTCAACACGTACATATTTCATTAACAAGGAGTATTTTACTTTTCAATCACACACATTACCCCTTAACTATGATCGATACCTGCAATCAAGTATGAACATACAAAAGTTCACATTCTTTCCCTTCTTTAAACATGCCCAAGTATAACAATTTAATAAATCACACGAATCAACCTAATTGCAACCACCCAACCTCAAAAGTCGACTTGCAACTACTAGCCCTCTGAATTCACGCACCTACCCAACAAGAAAATTACAATATTACCAATCGTTTATGAGATCATGTGCCCTTACCAACAACAAAAGAGTGAATATAACTAGTCCGCACATTCAAATATGCTTTTGAACATTATTTAAGGATATCACACACTTGAACAATTTCACTCACTCTCACAAAGAATTCACATACATCCCGTGATCGTACCATAAGCTTGCCCGTAGTATAGATCTCTACTAATTCAAGTTAGCCAAATCTAGGATCAATTAGGACTTTTAAGGTTGTAATGTAGGCTAAGGGACGGGTAGGATATATTTAGGAATAGTGACTAACCCTCCTAAGCACTTTAATACACTACCTTCACAACTCAACACATATTCTTCTCAACAAATTCTCTTGCCACAATTCATATGCAACATAGCCCCTTTTCAACTAAGCACTTCTATATTTTCACTAGCACAAATTAATAAAAACTTGGAGGTGTGTATCTTTTTGTACATACTCTTACTATCATATTTTTTTCTTTACTACACACAGTCCATACATGAAAGTTCATTGGCAAGTGACTTTTGAATACAATTTTTGTGCACCAACGGGCCCTTCCATGGATCCATGCAAAAACTAATCCCCATTGTCTCACCTTTCTTCTTTTAGCGACTTAGTTCCTTAGGAGGAAAAGATGCAAAAATTTCAATTTAAGAACAAATGAGGGGTACGACTTGTAATGTGGGTAACAAAGAAAATGTCAAACGGCTCAAAGGGGCTAGCAATGAAATTTTTTAATTCTTATGTGACAAGCACATCCATGATCAATCAATAAAATGCCTATGTCATCTCCTAGACTAGCATAACCTACAATTTCTCTTCGATTAACACACGGGGCAAGTTTACAAAGGATAGCATAGAAAATCACTAAACCTCACTCACACATTGCACATGACTCAATCACAACGGTTTTATTCAACTCTCAAGTCAAGCAAGCACTCAAACTTGATAGAATTAAGCAATATTACACTATGTAGCATACAAGTCAAACAACTGAGCTAAGACATCATAAAATAGACTATTTATTTTTACTCAGGAATTACATGTCAAACCAAATATAAGGGAAAGCAGAATGTATGTCATAGGGTATTTCTAAGTTACTCAGTTTCTTCCTAACTACTATAATAAAAAAAAATTATTTTAAAGTACCCGGTTCAAGTTACACCCTTGGAAAAGAACCGATGCCCAAAGAAAAACCTAGGGATACTACCTAACTATCCTACAAAAAATAAAAAGAAATCTTTTTGGCGTTTTTAAATCGAACTTTATCCCTCAAGAAAATTTTCCAACAGATCCATCGTTGGGCAAATCCGAGATTTTTCAAAAAAAAAAAAAAAATATTAATTTTATACAATTGCACCTCAAAAAGTAGTTTTCCCACCCCACACTTATGTTATGCATAGTCCTCGATGCATGATCACAAAGAAAAACATTAAAACAAGGGTGAGAAATACTCCTTGAGACCCTCTCGGTCCTAGCTCGGACATGATTCTCAATCTTTAGAGTCGGGATAATCCACACTTAAGCTCAAACATGCCCTCAGCTTCAACTTTTGGGTACTCAGACTTTCCCTACTCTACAAAATAAAAACAACATAAAACTGACAAAAAAAATAAAATAATGAACAGATATACAGGCTGGGTTGCCTCAAGCGCCTTATTAACGTCGTGGCACGACTCTGCTACTCTGCTCAGGCTGTGCACTTTCTCTTCTTCTTTCTCCCACGAATCCTAGCCTTTTAGCACGCTCTTAACGAGTCTCCTTTTTCATCTCTGGTTCTTTTCTCAATTATCTTTACACCCTCAGTTTGCAATACCACCTCCTCTGGATCGCTGCCATTCACATAAGGACTCTGCTCTATCCCTTTCACGTCGACCACAGTAATCATGCATAGGTCCTCATAATTCTTTGGGAGTTTAAATGCCTTGTACAGATTAAAAGTGACCTCTTCATCGTCAACTCTCATTTTTAACTTCCCTGCCCTCACATCAATAATTGCTCCACCAGTAGCTAAGAATGGTCGCCTAAAAATAATGGGCACTTCCTCATCTGCCTTGTAATCAAGCACAATAAAATCAGCGGGGAGAATAAACTTTCCCACTCGAACTAGCACATCTTCAATAATTCCTTCCGGCATAATTAGCGACCTATCTACTAACTGTAAGGTGATTGTGGTAGGTCTAAGAACCCCCAATCCGATTTTCTTGAACAAAGAAGATGGCATCAAATTTATACTAGCCCCTAAATCACACAGGGCTCTACCAACTTCTTGTTTTCCCAGAGATAAAGGAATTGCGAAGCTCTCAGGATCCTTCAACTTAGGAGGAAGTTTACTCTGAACTCTGGCACTACACTCTTCAGTGAGTGCAACTGTTTTGAACTCTGCATGTCTTCATTTATTTGCCACAACATCTCTGAGATACCTTGCATACTTAGGCACTTCTTGCAAAATTTCCACCAAAGGCAAATTCACACTCACTTGGCTCAACATATCTAGGAATTTCTTGTACTTAGCATTATTTTTTTGCCTATGCAGTTTTTGTGGAAACGGAGGTGGTGGCCTTGTTTCAATTACTGGCTCGGGTCCTTTATCATCTTTCTCATTCCCCTCAACTGGCTTGGGAACTAATTCTGCTCCAGGATGTGCTGTATTCTTCTTTGTTTTTGGAGCTTCTTCTAGTATTATTCCATTTCTCAAGGTAATTGCATTGAATTGAGCCTTATGATTAGGCTTAGTATCACTAGGAAGAGTTCCTGCTGGTCTGGTATTTTGGGAACTGGAAAGTTGCCCCAATTGATTTTCCAAGTTTCTCATTGTTGCTGCCTGGGCCTGGTGATCAGCCATTATTTTTTGATTGAAAGCAAGTTGGTCGTTCATCATTCTCTTCATAATCTCCTCAAAGTTAGATGATTTTTCAGCCTGAGGTGGTCTGTATTGTTGTTGAGGTGCTTGAGGCCGGTATTGATTCTGATTGCCTTGATTACCACCTTAAGAGAAATTTGGGTGGTTCCTCCAATTGGGATTGTAGGTGTCCCCATACTGATTTGTTTGGCCTCGATTTACATTACCCATAAAATATACAGACTCTGGATTTGCTGGGCATAGATTGCTCATGTGACCCTCTCCACAAACTTCACAAAATACCTGAATCTGTTGAATTGGTTGCACTGGATGGCCCTGTTGCTTGTTAATGATCAGGTTTATCTGATTGAATTGGTTAGTCAATGTAGATATCTGAGCTGATAATGCTGAGACAACATCTATTTCAAGAACCCCTGGTGACTTCTGAACCACATTTCTCCCCATCTCACCTTGCCAGTCAGGATTGCTTTTGGAAAATATATTCAGTAATGCAAATATTTCATCGTAATTCTTCTCCAACACCTGACTTCTGGCTGCTGCATCTACCACAATTTTTGTTTGCGGATGAAGCCCCTCAATGAAAGTGTGAACTAACACCTCGTTTGTCTGATTGTGCAGTCTCTAAGTAGCCCTTTGAACCTTTCCCATGCTGAATATAACGATTCACCTGTTTTCTGTCTAAAGGAGACTATCTCGCTCCTTATCTTTGCGGTCTTTCTGAAGAGAAGAACCTTGCTAGAAATTTTCTCGCCAGATCGTTCCATGTTGTGATGGAATTAGCTGGTTCTGCTTTCAGCCATCGCTTTGCTTCGCCCAATATAGAGAATGGGAAAAGCGTGAGCCTCACATAATCTGGCGTGACCCCGTTAGTGATATATGTATCACTAATCTCCAAAAAGTTCAAAATGTGCTGCTGTGGATCCTCGTGTGGAAGAGCTAAAAAATGCCCGTTTGCATGAAGTAGTTGGATCATGCTCTGTTTCAGCTCAAAGTGCCCAGTGATTCTGGGCTTCACGATGCTGGAGGTGACATTAGCAATACTGGGCATTTCCACCTCCTGAACAGCCATGTGTTGTTCCTCTGCCATGTTCACAGGAAATCGGATGAAGTCCTGAAGATTTTCCGTATCTCTTGCTTCTCGCAATCTTTTGTGAAATGATCTCTCAGGTTCGGGGTCAAAGCCGCCAAGCCTATCCTGGCTTCTGACCCTACGCATTCACTCGAAGTTCCTGAGATTAGAGCAAAAATTACATGACGTTAGACTCAATGAAATAACCAATTAAAGCAAGTAACTAAAAAGTAGTCTATATTCAAGTCCCCGGCAACGGCGCCAAAAACTTGTCGGTCCAAATCGCACACGCAAGTATACGTGGTCGTAGCAAGTAATATAATGTTAAATCGAATGTCGAACCCACATGGACTTGCGTAAACTACTTATTAAATCACTCTAATTGATATTTAATCGAGCTAAAATAAAATCCAGGAATATAACTAATTTATTCTACGATTATGTGAACTAATTATCAAGTAACGAGAGTATTGTTGTGTATTCAATAGAGACAAATATTCCAGGGTTGTGATCAATTCACCACTCGTATTGCATTCTAATTAACTCTCCCTTTCATATAATTCACTCATGGTTGCTAATTAATCGATAATTGCTCTCGTAGCCTTCTCCCGAAGTACTACTCGCCTATTCTCAATAGATTAACGCCTATATTCCTATGAAATTAACCTATTAGAACGCACTACGATTACGATGTTTAATTAAGCACGGTGACTAGGTATATTCCTATCCTAACCACAAATCCGCTCCCCTGAAGGGTTAAGATCGAGCTCTCTTCAATTCTTCTCTAATCTATATACGACTTTCCCAAGAATAACATAGATAGTATATGGAACCAAATTGCTGGCCAAACAATTAAGCAATTAAACGCAGAATTGAAGAAACAACCATATATTGAGCGAATTATAATCAAGGTTAAGTTAATGTCGAATAACAATATTCATGGCTAAACCACAACCCCAGAACAATGTGTTTTTAGCCACTCATACTGGAATTAAACAATTTCATAAGTCTTGCATAAATGGAAAATACTAGAATAAGATGAAGAAAACTGATAATCCTTTGCTTCCTCAATGATCTTGTGTGTATATTCTCTCCAAAAATGCATCCTCCCCTTAAAGTTGTGTTTTTGGGTCTATTTATATGTTTGAGATAAACTCTAAACGTGTAGGAGACTTCTATTCCAACTGGGAAACACTTAAAACCTTCAAAACTCGGTATTTACCGGACCAGGGACCCCAGGTGTTAAGCCCCAAACGCCCAGCTAAAGCCTGGGTAGGCCAGGCGTTTGGGCTCTAACGCCCCACTAACGCCTGGGTATGGCTGCCGTTTGGGCTGAAACGCCCAGCTAACGCCGGGTTATGCCAGGCTTTTGGGCTAAAACGCCCGGCTATGGCCCGGGTCACTCCTTTTCGACTCTTGAGCGTATTTTTGATGTTTATACACCCTTTTAGCTCGACTTCCATATCCAATTCACCTACACATGAAATAGACTCCATTATGCACATATAACGTGTATTTTTATCACAAAGCACATAAATGTAAGGTACATAATGCTTAAAACAATGGATTCTAGCCACACATCACATATCCAGAAAATGGGCAAAATATGATGAAACATAGGAATATGTAGAGCCAGGTTCAAATAAAGCTAAAGCATCTCGGTGACAGATTTAGACAATACCTGCGATTACTGCATCGGAGGCCATAGCATCTGGCCTGGCTGGAAATGCATACATACGGGCCTGACCTCTACCTTCTCGACCTCCCCCTCTAGGGCGACCTCTAGCTGACTGACTACCACCCCTGGCTGCCTAGGCGGGTGGTGAAGTAACTAGAGCTGAAGTCGAGGGATGGCCTCTCAACTGAGAAGAACCACCGGGATGACGGGGACAGTGCCTCCACATGTGCCCAAACTATCCACACTGAAAACAACTCCCTGGAGCTGGAGGTGAGGACTGATAGAAACCCCTAGAACCAGAATGGACACTAGAAGAATCATGCATAGAGGAACTCTGGACTGGTGGTGCTTGAGCTGCACTCTGAGCTGGGAGGGCACCTACTGAAGAACGGCCTGACTGAGAACCGCGGGGACCATGCCCCGAAGATGCACCACTATAGGCTGGGCGGACTGACTGAGGAGGCCTGAATGAACGGCCTCTACCATGCTGAAACTGCCCCCTGGAAGAAGCACCATTAGAACCACCCGATCCACAAGCCCCGTTGGTCTCCCTTTTTTCTCGCTCCTGGCGGCGAACCGACTCAATATCTCGAGCAATATCAACAACCTGCTCGAATGTAGCATCTGATACTCTCTCCCGGGTCATGAAAAGGCGGAGCTGATAAGTGAGGCCATCCACGAACCTCTTAATCCTCTCCCTATCAGTAGGGACCAACTCAGTAGCATGAAGAGCCAACTCCGAAAACCGCATCTCATACTGCATCACTGATAGCTCCCCCTGACGCAGCTGCTCAAAATGCCTGCGTTGCTCCTCCCTGTGGGACTGGGGTACATACTTCTCCAAAAAGATAGTGGAGAACTGCTGCCCGATGAGGAGTGCTGAACCAACAGGCCTACGCCTCTCAAAAGACTCCCACCAAGTGAAAGAAGCACCAGAAAACTGAAAAGTAGCAAACGAGACCCCACTGGTCTCCAAAATCCTGGCTGTACGCAGCATCCTCTGACACTTATCCATAAAATCTGGGCATCCTCGCCCTCAGCACCACTGAATGTCAGAGGCTGAAGTCTATAAACCTCTCCAATCTACGCTGCTCGTCCACAAGCATAGTCGGAACCATGAAGTCCCGAACTGGAGCAATCGTCTGGGATGGAACCGCCCCCGGTGTCTGATGGCCCTGAGTAACCTGCTCAGGTGTCCGGGAAATTTGAGTCTGACTGCCTCTCCCGGCCTGAGAAGTAGCGGCAACTTCCTGAGCAAGGTTGGTACACACAGTCAAGATATGAGCCAAGGTCTCCTAAAGATCTGGAATAACAATAGGCACTGCCGGTGCTTGAGCCTGTCCCGCTGAAGTATCTGCAGCCGGAATATGATCCTGAACAGTAGGGGGATCAATTGGCACTGCCATGGCTGCTGCACGGGCTGACCCCTACCTCTACCACGGACTCGACCGCGGCCTCGACCTCTCGCTGGTCTAGCTGGTCTGATCACCCTGATCGGCAACACGAGTCCTCACCATCTGTGAGAGAATGAAACAACAGAAGTTTAGATTTCCAGAATCAACAAAATGGCACGACAGATTCAAGAAAAATGAGATTGTTACTAAGGGTTCCGCAGCCTCTCGAAGATAAATACAGACGTCTCCGTACCGATCCGCAAGACTCTACTTAAGGGTGGCAGGTGGGCCGGGCCCGTCCCGGGCCCGCGGGCTATACGGGCTAGCGGGCTAAACGGGCCGGCCCGTGGGGGGTCCGGGCTTGGGGGGCTTTAGGCCCGTAGGGGGACGGTTCTAATGTTTGGACCCGTGAGCCCGGGCCCGTTTAGCCCGGGCCTGGCAGGCGGGCCTGGGCCGGGCCAAGAGGGCCCAACGGTAAAAATTCAAAAAAAATAAAAAAATGGTCAACGGCCAGATTTTTAAAATCTAGCCGTTGGAGCCTCAAAAGAGCCGTTTGGCATGTTTAAA